>MEHQ01003308.1:109305-156805 GCA_008828725.1 Saccharina japonica
CATTCCCCTTGTGCGGATCAAAGGTTCTCCACCCCGCACAAATGATCTACTCGACCGCCAGCTTTGGTGACCGCCAAAAAAAATAACAAAAAAAAACGGCACCCTGGTTGTCTAGCTCACGCAGCGAGTGGCGTGTTTTACAGCGTCGTTGCCAATCGACGCCAACCCAACCTATAAATATAATATTTTTTTTTTTGGGGGGGGGGGGGCTTCTGATGCGTCTCGGAGAAGTACTCGCGTTGGGGTTTATGACGGTCGCCCTTTGGTTTGTGCAAAACTTATATCATATGTACCATTGATAGTTTTTTTCACTCCTGGCTGCAGCTCCGGTCGCCGGAAACATTTTGTCGGTCCATCCATCAATCCATCCATCCATCCATCCAAAACTCCCATCCCATCCCCCCATTCCATTCCACACCATATTATCTCATCCCATACCGTCTTATTCTATACCGCCCCATCCAATCCCATCCCAAACTCCCGTCCCGTTCCGTGATTCCACCCGTTCCATGCCATCCCACCCCACCCCTTCCCATTCCATCCCACCCATCCCAAATCCCCATCCCGTCATATCCCATCCCATCCCAAATCCCCACCCCATCCCGTCCTATCCCGTCCCATCCCATCCCAAATTCCCATCCCATCCCACCCCAAATTCCCACCCCATCCCGTCCTATCCCATCCCATCCCACCGTATCCCATCCCAAATTCCCATTCCATCCCATCCTACCCCAGGTTCTCATCCCATACCATCCCGTCGTCCCGTCCCGTCCTGTCCAATCAAACCCCACCCCATGTATTAAATTGCAGATCAAGGCGGTGACGCTGAACGGGTTTTTGATCAGCAAGTCCGGGAACATGACGGGAGGCACCACGGCCCGCGACCTCGACCGCGCCGGGCAGTGGGACGAGAAGGAGTTCGCGGAGCTCAAAGTGCGCCGGCAAGAGCTGGAGCGGGAGAGAGACACGCTGTCCAGGGAGCACCGCAACCGCTCGCTCAAGGTTAGGAGGAGGAGGAGGTGGACGAGGAAAAGGAGGGATTTTGTGTGGGGAGGGAGGGGGGAGGGAGCGTTTGTTTGGTAGTGTTTCGGTTTTGGTTTTGGTTGGTCGGTTTATTGGTTGATTGATTTATTTTGTGAGGTGGGTTGGTTGGTTGGTATGTTGGATGGGATTGGTTGTTTGGTTGGTATTTTTGGATGGGATTGGTTGTTTGGTTGGTATTTTTGGATGGGATTTGTTGGTTGGTTGGTTGGTTGGTATTTTGGATGGGATTGGTTGGTTGGTAAGTTTGTGTGATTGGTTGGTTTGTTGGTCTTTTGGATGGGATTGCTTGGTCGGCTGTTGGTTAGCTTGTCTGTATTATTATTTGTTCGTTCGTTGTTGGTTTGTTGGTTTGTTGGTTCAGTTGTCTTGTGTGTTTTTTGTGCCTTACGTGTGTGCACAAGCCAGTGTGTGCGTACAGTGCGTGGGTACGTACGTACGTATGGTGGTGGTTTCTTGTTGGTCGTGGTGACCTTTTTTCGTTCTAAAAGGACGATGCGTGTATGATAGGTCAGTCAGCCGCGACGGGTGGCACGTCCCAAGCGCAAGGTGGGTTCACGTTGTCTCGTCCTAGCGGGTAAACCTCGCCGAAGGCCACTAGCTACTGCCCTGAAATAGAGGGACCGTTTGTATGCAAATACGAGTATACAAATACTGCTTATGTTGCGGCACAGAGTGGTACATGAAAAATATCCACGTTTTTTTTTCCAAATGTGGGACGGTAGTTCGGCAGCTGGTTATCTCTTTTTTCGTGTTGGATGCGGAGACTAGACACACCGAGGTGGGTGGGTGGTGTGGTGTTACCACGCTCTTGGGGGTCAGCAACACGAGGTATCCTCAGAAGCCCCCCGAGGAGGCATGATGGCCTTCAAGGGTTATAGTGATAATGAGGCGGTATGGTCTGTGAAATAGGGGATAGGACCTGGTATCCACAACGGTGAAAAACACAAAACACTAAAAAATGAATACCTTTTGCCGGTAAATAGATGCACGCATACCATACAAAGAAAGATCCGGCGGGTAAGACTATTTATAGGCATTACTAATACTACTACTGCTACTGCTACTACTACTACTACTACTACTACTACTACTACCACCACTACTACTACTACCACTACTACTACTACTACTACTACTGCAGACGTGTCATATATACAGAGTCCAGACACAAAAACCTCCGTCGCCAAGTTTATATTGCTAATTTTATGAGGTGGAGAAATGCAAGGCCTCGTCTCTAGTCTCTTGTCTGAATGGCGGCCGTTTTTGTTTTGTTTTGTTTTTTTGTTTTTGCAGACGGAACTGGAAACTAAGATACGCGGCCTTGTGAACCGCGAGAAACACAGCTCGGCCGACCTGGAAATCACTCGGGACGAGCTGGTGAACCTCGAGAAGCACGAGAAGACGTCGGGCATCGAGAGAGAAAAGGTAAGGGTGTCGGGGTGTGGTATTCCAGTATACGAGTACGAGACATACGAAGAAGAAAGGAAAATAACTAGAAAAAATGATGATATCAGAGAAGGAAAAGAAAGAGGACGAAGAAATGGAAAAATACCAGAGCAGATGAGATGAAAGACAAAAAATAAGGAAATGGAACGAAAGAAAGAAAGAAAGAAAATACGAAGAAAACGAAAACGAAAACGAAAACATACTGTACCGTAAGAAAAAAATGAGCTCCGTAAACGAGAACGACGAAAACCGTCAAGTATCGTACATACAATACGTGACGTGGACAAAACCTGAAGGTCAATATCAACACCCAAGAAAACGCACGAAAACAAATGGAAAAAGGAAGGGAGAGAGATAAAAAAACACACACACACATCCAAGCGAGAAAGGATGCGCTCTGAACCGCGTCGCGCGCGACCGTTCATCCGACAACAATACGTAGTAGCGCGCAGACGAGAACCGCCCTCAGCTTTAAGCGATTGAAAGAGCACAATGACGTGTTTCACCCCTGCGCCTGCGTGCCTGCGTGTGTCCTACCAGGTATGTGGGATGGATGGCGATTTTTCGATTTCCTTCCCGCCCCCTGTCCCTCCCCTCCCTCCCCCGTCTCCGTCTCCCCTCCCAATCAGTTGCTGTCTCGTTGTAGTGTTCTGGTTGAGTCGTTTTTTTTAATTGTGAGCCTGCCGCGCAAGGGTAGCAGAGCGTAGCGCTCTTCTCCGCCCCCCCGTCGTCATCCGCATCCCGCTTATCCGGGAGGATGTGCATCGCTCACTCACGTTTCCGTCGGTCGCTCTTTGTTGACGTTTCCGTCGGTTACTCTTCGGTCTCGTTGCCGTCGGTCTCTTTTTGCTTAACGATATATACCGTTGGTCGCTCGTTGCTGACGTTGCCTGCCGTCGGTCACTCTTTGCTGACCGACCTTACCGTCCGGACGCATGCTACGATAGCCTGCATGCAGGTGCACCGTGTTTTTGCCTTCTGAGGGTGGCCACTTAAGGAGCTCTATACTAATAGCAAGTCAAAAACTGATTTTGGAGGAAAATAAAAGTGCTACGTATATACCCGATGAACAGTCCCATGGTGGCCTAAGTATACAACGACAAATATCGCAACACTAGAATGAAAAAAGTCTGACGATTTTGGTTAAGGAGCCCGATCATCCAGGAAAACGTTTCAGCCAAAAAAAGGTATACCATATACCTCTATTATCGTAGCACGCGTCGTTGGTCAAGGCTCGCTCTCGTTTCCGTGGGCTGCTATTTTGCTGCCGTCGGTCGAACTGTCGGTCTCTTGCTCTTTGTTGACAATACCGTTACAGCTGTAGTCGCTCTTTTGCTGATTATGTTTGTTGGTCGCTCTTTGCTGACGTTGCCGTCGGTCGCTCTTTGCTGGCGATACCGTCGGCCCCTCGTTTTTCTCTCGTTTCCGTCGGGCGCTGTGTGCTGACCGAACCGTCGGCCGCTTTTTTGCCGACGCTGCCGTCTCTTTGACTTTGACAACACCGTTACAGTAATCGCTCTTTGCTGAAGATATTTTTGTTGGGCGCTCTTTCCTGACGTTGCGGTCGGTCGCTGTTCTGCTGATTATATTTGTTGGTCGCTCTTTGCTGATGATACCGTCGGTAAGTCTTTGATCTCGTTTCCGTCGGTCTTTTTTTTTGCTTACCGAACCGTCGGTCATTTTTTTTCGCTAACGCTGCCGTCGGTCGCTCTTTGCTGGCATTGCCGTCGATCGCGGTGGCGGTGGTAGGTGACGGCCGCTGCCGCGCGGGTACGACACAAAGGCCGTCTCTTGTGTGTTGCGTGCCGCCATTACCCAGCCCTTGCTAAGGCACAAAACACACAAACTCACAAAATTGAGTAATTGTTTCACACACTTCGTATAGTATACAGATCAACATCCCCGATTTTCGTGCTGCTGCAGGTCTATCGGGGCAGCTACTGTAGATCACTCATTGATATGATCTGTACGATCTGCCGTAGATAATGTTGACCGGATTCGATTTGTTTTGCTATGATAGGTGGAAGATCTGTCTGATGCGGGGTTCTTAATCAATATATCATATACATAACTGCGAATGTGATATTTCGATTATCTACTGCTTGTTTTGTCGTGGTCTGTCTGACGTGTGACGTTCGGCGTGTTTGCTCGCAGGTGACGGCGGAGCTTGGCGCTAAGGCGGGTGAGGTCGACGAGCTGGAGGCCTCTCTTCGGTCGGTCGAGGACGAGCTCGACAAGCTAGAGAACCAGGCGAGTCCTGTCCAACCTGGTACTGTTTTGTTGCGCTCTACGTACGTAATGCCAAGTAATATTTCTCTAAACAAAATCGTGCGAAGTTTTTTTTTTTTGTTGGGAGAAAAATGAAGCTAAAACTGTCGAAAATCCGAAAAATTCGCCCCCCCCCCCCCCCGCGCGCGGGCGGGGGGGGGGGGGGGCGAATTTTTCGGTTTTTTCAACTTTTTGTTTTATTTTTTTTCCAAAAAAAAAAAAAAAACGTGAAAAAACCCAAAAAAACCCCCCCCCCCCCCCCCCCCCCCCCCCCCTCCCAAGCAGGTGTTTGGCCCGTTCCTGGAGAGCGTCGGGGCGAGCGACATTCGAGCGTTCGAGGAGGGGCAGCTGAAGGACATGCAGGACCAGTACAAGGCGCGCATGAAGCTCCAGCAGCACCGTTCCAACCTCGAGGTGCGTGTATACGTAGGAGACTGATAGATGTGGTGTGCATGTACTTCGCATTAAACCGTTATCTCTTCAGACACACCTATTGCGGGAAACCTATGCCAGGCAGTAAATAGGACCAAATAGTGTTAGTAAAAATAGGCAAACTATAGTTTTTTGTGTACAGTACAGGACACCTACAGTAGTAAGAAACAGGATTTCTCTGGTCCAGGCTGGATTTCTTATTTGAGATATAGGGTGTTTTCTACACTAATTTTAAGATAACGACTCCCGAATTTCTTGTTTTCCTCAGAAAATCCCAGCCTGGCTTTTCTTATTAGCCTGTTTCTTGTTAGGTGTCCTGTCGTGTGTATCGTAAGGGTGTACTTACTACGGCCCCCCGTAATCGCACACGCAGTCAGTGTCCGTGCTGATTCTCCATCCCACGAGAGAGGTGCAGGCTCTGTGATCACAAAAACTACGGCGCATCGATACTACCTGGTACATTGTGATGGATTTGGGGAGTAGACAATGCAATGTCGTACGTTTGCCATCCTGATCTGTGTGCTTCTAGGTCATGTTGCCGGGTGGGAGCTGTATGATCTGCATGGCCTAGGGCATGTTTCCTGGGTTGGATCTGTGCAAGGCAGATTCTGCACGATATCTCATAACGGCAGGTTAGGATCTGTAGATGATCTGTAGGTAGATAGATCGTGATCTGTCGGAGATGAGGAAGCGTTTGTGTTCGAAAGCAAAAACAGGCAGACTCACCTTGTACGTGTACGTAGTGCCAGCACTGCCGCTACCGTATTGTTAATTCTACTGTATACTACTATGCTACTTCTGTTCTCCAGGGTATACGAAGTAGTCTAATACTACTTTCACTACTACTATTATTGCCACTACTACTACTGCTACCACCACTACTACTACTGCTGCTACTACTGTAAAATAATGTTGTTGCTACTGCTGCTGCTGCTGCTACTGCTACTGCTACTGCTACTGTTGCTGCTGCTACTGTTTGGTGCTGCTACGGCTGCTACTGCTGTTGCTGCTGCTACTGCTACTACTACCGCCACTACTGTAAAATACTAGTGCCTCTGCTGCTACTGCTACTACTGCTGCTGCTACTACTACTGCTACTACTACTACTACTACTACTACTACTACTACTACTACTACTACTGCTACTGCTGCCAGTGCTACTGCTGCTACCACTGCTACAACGACCACTACCAATACCAAAACCAATACCAATACCAATACCCCCGCTGACTCCGACTGCTGCGTGCGTTGCGCGTGTGTCCAGGCCCAGCTCTCGCACGAGCGGAGCCGCGACTTCGACGGCCCCCTGGAGAAACTCAACCGCAAGAACAACGCGCGCCGGAAGGACCTGGAGGATCAGCAGAACAAGATGGAAGAGCTTGTCGAGAAAGAAAAGGTATAACTCTAAAACCGAAAAGCGATATCAACCAACTGACTTCATTATGTATGCAATTCGTACTGAAAAATTGAGCTTGATTGATGGGCGTGTGTGTGTGTGTGTGTGTTTTTTTTCGTGTCTCTTGGCTTGGTCACTTTTGTAGATTTTGGTTGTTTTCTGTGCTACGTACGAGTAGGTCGCGACTAGTCGAAGGAAGGACTTCGAGGTTTTGTCTCGAAACGTTTCGCTCACTATCCATGGTGGATTAGTAGTTTTTTTCTCGTTGACTCGTTTTCAGCAACAAAAAAATCACAGTATATACCTGCTACGTAGCGGCAGCAAGCTGTTCACGTGGAGTTGCACCGCGTGGCGAGGGGCATCATATTTCGGGGATGACGACGCACACTTCCCGCCGCGGTTACTAGACGTGTGCACGACGGACCGACGGCGCCCACTCTCCCTTCTTTCGTGCCTCTTCGTTGTCGTCTTCCCCCCCGCCCCTCCTCCTCCTCCAGATCGGAAAAAAAAAAAAAAAAGTCCGTGCCGATTCTTCATCCTAGAGAGATACGACCAGTTCTTCTGTGGTCACAAAATAGCTCGCGCTGGATGAACGGTTATATGTGAAAAACACACACGCATACATATATCCCTCGTAGCGAGCGGCGCAAAATACTGATAAATTGGTAGCTTACTACCGGTAATACACAGTTCAGAACTGATAAGAAACAAGAAATCTGGTCCAGGCTGGATTTCTTATTCGAGAGAGGGTGCTTTCTGCACCAAGTTCAAGGTAACGACTCCCAAATTCATTATTTCCCCCTATCTCTCAGCCTGGTTTTCTTAGTAGCCTGTTTCTTATTGGGTGTCCTGTACGAGTGTAACAACGATTGCGTATATTAAGGCGGTGTACGAGCTGTCGCTATTGATAGTAACTTGCGCAGTGAAACTGTCGTCAACTTTTGTGCGTTTGTGGATGGTGGACGTCAGTATGATAGTTGTTGTTGTCTCGCCGCCAAAACTTACTGCGTGGTCACTAGACAGGCTCCAATCATTCCATGATATGCGGCCAGCTCGAAATCCGCCCCCCCCAAGAACCAACATACAGCAGAAGCCGCAAGCAAAAGCAGCAGGACAGCACCAACAGCAGCAGCAGCGATCACCCTTAGTCTCTCTGTGCAACGGCGTACAGCTGGAAAACCTCTTGGTGTTGTTCAGCGCTGATGCTGTGCTGCTGTGTGTCACAACATTATCTGTATTCGTTTTTGTGATCTGCGTTTTGTTTGGTGGACGTCGTGGGAAATCTACTTCAGCCAGCTCGAAACGGGTCCCAATCAAAAAGCAACAGACAGCAACAGCAGCAGCAGGCAGCAGCACCTCAGCAGCAAAAGCACCCAGCAACAACAGCAGCAACAGCAGCCAGCAGTATATAGCAGCAGCAGCGTTCTTGTTGGGCCCTCTGCTACTGCTGTACTGCTGTAGTGGTGCTGCTTGTCGGCGGGGTGAACGCTTTCTTCGCCGCGCATGCCGATAACTACCGATAATCTTCCGCAACACGACCCAGTAATTGTTTTTTGGGGATTGCGCCGTGGAAATAAACGATAGTTTAATCGAAGCTAAAAAGGGCCTCAAAGCCTTATTTCCAGGGCACCCTCTATTTTAGCCCCGTCGAAATTAGAAGCCCGCGTATACGATTCCCCAGTTTTTCCTACCTAATGTACGTGTTTGAAGTCTATTAGTAGCCATGTAGCCGTACCATGACCCTACCCTACCCTACCCTATCCCCAACTTCAACCCTGTTCAGCCCGGGTGAACGTAGAACGGACTGAAGAACGGACCTTGCCTTCTCCTGTCGTTGTATATATGTATGCATACCAGCTATCAGGTATATAATATGTACCAGGTACCTCGTAAAGAGCGGCGGAAAATACTGAAACACACTGGTAGCTCGTACGAGTAGTGCTATGATATTCAACAGGGATGCATGTAACCTGGTACGAGTTGTACAACAGTAACTTGTAACCGGTACCGAACTCGCCGGGTAGGTTACTCGGAATATGCCGGTTCCTTTGTTGTCCCCCCAATCTCCAAAATATGAATGCCTCCATATTCAGTGGAAACGCTACATTTTTTCCAGCAGCAGAGCGGTGGAATACGCGCAAGCGAAGCTCTCTCACACTCACACATGCTGTTGTATCCCTACCAGTGACCAGTTGTTGATTCAATACTCTAGTGTACAGTGGTGATGGTGGTGTCCGACATGGCTTTTTATTATCATGAATGTGTCCCGTGCAAAACCGGCTCTCTCCTGAACACCAGCCGACCCCCCTCGGCCGCCCCCGACTACATCGACCCCCCAGAGTTTTTGCTGACTCCCCAACTCACAGGCCAGAACACCGAACCGACTACTTGTATAGCGATGTCGACTTTTATACCGGTAGTTGATGGCGATAAAATTCTAGAAATACGTAGCGGGCGAATTATCTAGCCCAGCAAGTGGTGGACAGTTGTGATGAACGGTAAACCACACAATGTCACAGCGTAGCTGTTGTTGGTCTCAAGTTAACTCATGGCCATAATCTAGTCCGTGGTAACAGGGCAGGCTTCAATACCTCAGGACTGGAAGAGTACCTCTCGGGGAGGGGAGGGGGAGGAGGGGAGCGGGGACGAGGAGGAGGAAGAGGAGGAGGAGGAGGTGAGTTTTTTTTTGTTTTGAGCGGTTTGTATGTGAAGAGAATAATGTGCTGCTGGTGTGTTGGTGCTGTTGTTTGTGGTCGTGGTGGTGGTGGTGCCGTTGTTGTTATTTGTTGCGTCTTGTTGGCTAAAGTGTGTTGCTGCTGTTGTCGAAGTTGTTGATGTTGCTGTTGAACTGGTTGGTGTCATTGCTGCTGCTGCTGCTGCTACTGCTTCTCCTACTGCTGTCGCTAGAGCGCTAGGTACAGTCGCGCACGTACGTAAACGACGCAATTTTTGTTTTTAATGCTTTTTTTTGGGGGGGGAGGGGGGTGAGACACAATATACAGCGTCGATTATATAGTCGTGCTCTCTGGTTTTGTTTTGTTTCCTGTATATCCTCCTTACCTCCCTACTGACCTTCAAAGCAAGTGCCACCCCAATATACTCGTGGTGTTTTACTCGTCCGCGCGTGATCTCTAAAAGTCCCTCGTGACCCAACTCATGGTTCGCCGACCCTGAAATCCCTCAAGCAGAGCGACAGCATGGAAGGCAGCGCGAGGTCATCGGCGGAGACTAGTCAGGGGCTTTCCGGAACCTCGGCTTCCCACGACTCGTCGACCGTCCAATTCAGCCAGGCGCAGAACCGCCACGTGCAGGAGGACAAGGCGGAGGCAATGAAGGTGCTCCGCCCCCCGCCGATACGTACATGTATATAAATATAAAGGACTCTTCTAACTTCTGGGAAAACCCTTTATTTTGAGAGTATGCTGTGCTTTGCTTTGCTTTGGTGTGCTTTGCTTTTTGATCTGCTGGGCTTTTCTTGCTCTGCTTTGCTTTGCGTTGGTGTAGCTTGACTTGGCTTGGTGTGGCTGGGTTTTGTTTTGGTTCGTTTTGGTTATTGTTTCGTTTGCGTTTTTTTTTCAGGCAAGCCACACGATGAGTGCTTTGTGTTTGTTGCTCGCGTATATATAGGCGGTATGTGCGGTGAGGGAGAGTGTCAACGCGCGTTCAAGGAGTGTTGTTGTAGTACGTACCGACTGTTCAGTTTTGCGAGTTGCCTTGTTGTTGATGTTGTTGTTGCTGTTGTCGTTGCTTTGTCGTTGTTGTTGTTCGCCTGTGTTATTGGTGCTACTGTTGTTGTTGTTTGTTGTTGTTGTCGTCGCTGCTGTTCCTACTGCTGTTGATGTGGTCGTTGTGGTTCTGCTTGCTGGTGTTTGTCGTTCCTGCTGTTGATTGCGTTGTCGTCACTCGTGTGGCGCCGTTTACTGCACGAAGGTGGACCTGTCGAAGCTGAAGAGGCACCGGGGGGCCAAGGAGCCGAGCGAGCTGGAGGAAGTCCTGTCGGCGTACCGGAAGCAGCTGTCTGACCTGCAGGGCGAGATCAACCAGATGACGCCCAACATGAGGGTGAGCATTTTAGCATTTTCCTTCTAAGGTCGGGGTCGAATTACCCATTTTTTTTGTTTTACTTATCACTAGAATACTGAAGAGAATGCCTATCGCTCACTGCAGATGGTGCCCCTACCGCGCACTAAACGCGTTTTTTTTTCCTGGCCCGTCGCGTTTTTTTTTGTTGTTGTTGCGCTAAAAAGGCTGTGGAGAGGTTCGGCGACGTGAGCGACCGGCTGAAGGCCTCGGGTCAGACGTTCGAGGACTCCAAGCAGAAGGCGGCGGGCGCGGTGGTCAAGTTCAATGAGGCGAAGCAGAGGAGGTGTGTGTTGTTCGACCCGCCCTTGCCTTCCCTTCCCCACCCTACCCTACCCTACCCTACCCTACCCTATCCTTCCCGTGCGAAGGGTCGCCGCCACCGCTGCCGCCACCGCTGCCGCCACCCAATGCGTGTTCGAGAGCAGCACAGCGGTCGGTGTGGAAGAATTCAAGGCGGCGTGAGGGTTTTGTGCTGCTGTGTTTGGTCCCGCCGATTTTCTGCTTCCCGTCGGCATACCCTCTTGAGCTATGTAACAGCCACCGAGAGCTGACGGCGAAGAGCGCTATATTGTGGCACCACGCAAGCCAAGCCGAGTCAAGGAAAAAAAAACGAAACTTGCGACGGATTTCTTACCGGTTTTGTTATTTTGTTGAAGACCTCATTTTGTTGTTATTTGTATGCGTACGAGTACTCGTACCGTTATTCCTGCGAGTACCGATACGTAGCCTTTCGTTGTTGTTGTTGTTTGTTGTTGTTTTCGAGGTCCTTTAGGTCGTTGCATGTGTTATTTTTTTGTTGTTTTCGTTTGGCGGCGGCGGCGGCGGCGGCGGCATGGTTGCTGCCTTTTTTGCTGCTGGAATGGATTGTCCTGTGCTCTGCGCGCATGCACTCCTCCTGGTCTTGATCCGCCGCCGCGCGATCTGCTGTCGCTTTTTGTTGCCGTTACCTGCTCCGACGCAGGTACGACGCCTTCATGCAGGCCTACAGCCACGTGTCCGAGAACCTCAACACCATCTACAAGGTAAATAAAAACATCAGGCTTTGCTTGCCCGGTCCAAACGAGTGATCGTGTCGTAGGTGGTCCCACGCAGCGTTAGCCCCAACATTAGCGTCAGTGTTGACGTTTATTTTTCGGTTGCGGTTTCTCAAGCGTTAGCGATAGCGATAGCGATAGCGATAGCGATAGCGTCAGCAAGAGTCAGCGTCAGCCTTAGCCTTAGCCCCAGCCTTACTGCTCGCCTTTGTGTTAGCGTTAGTCTTAGCGCTAGCCTTAGCGTTAGCCTGAGTGTTAGCCTTAGCCTTAGCGTTAGCCTTAGCATTAGCCTTAGCGTTAGCCTTAGTGTTAGCCTTAGTGTTAGCCTTAGCCTTAGCGTTAGCCTTAGCCTTAGCGTTGGCCTTAGCGTTAGCCTTAGCGTTTGGGCTAGCTTTTATGGTTGCGTCAACGTTTTCGTTCGGGATTTTCGTTTGCATTTTCATTAGCGATGGTGATAGCATTAGCGCTGGCACTGGCACTGGCGTTAGTATTAATAGCTTTTCGTTTTTCCGTGTTTTGTGCTATTGTTGAGCATCATAGCGCGAGAGGCGTCATTCCCTGGTTGCGCACACACCACACAACACCGCGAGGCTGCTTGCTGGCTACCTTGCGGGGTCGCCCGACCTATGCACACAAAATGGCGTGGCGCGTCGCGGGTCGCGGTTGCTCTGTGGAACTCAATCAAACGCGCCCGACCTTTACCCTCGCTCAAAGAAGCAGCAGTATAGCTGCTGTTTTATGTTCAATATAGTGCCGGCTGAGCAAGGATGCCGTAGATACCGCTTGTAACTCTACGTCGTGGGGGCTGGCGGAAGGAGTGTGTGTGCCGCATGGCGCATGGCGGCATAGGCCGTCGCCGCTGTAGTTCGCGTACAGAACGCACGCCGCTTTTTGCCATTGATTACCCCGGCACACCGTTATCGTCCTGGCGCAGGCGAGCTCTTCAGCGACCGCCGCTCCCCCCCCCCCCCCATGTTTCTATCCTNCCCCAATACCGGTACAACTGTAGTATTATTTGTCGCGGCTCGCGCCGGGCGCACGACAGGTCGCACGTACATTATGCAAGCACAGCTGCAGGCAGCAGCGCAGAAAAGAGAGAGAGGTGTGGTGGTGATTGCTGATGACGGATGCAAGCCTCCGATGAAGCAACCACTAACAGCTACAGCAGTACACGGCGAACCTGCCGCAGGAACATCTGCTGCTGCCTGTGCTTCTAGGCGGGGCTGTGATCTCGTTCCTCGTTTGTGTTCGTTGCATGTTTTCTGATGGTCTCGTAGATTTCTGGAGTGAGCTTCAGGGAAGAAACACATGTGATATGATATGATATGGTATGCTCTGTCTTCGGAAGCCCATCTCTCGATATTTCGATATTTCATGCTGGTATTCAATACTAAAATTAATTAGAGTTAATTATTTATTTTCTGAATTCGGGGAGACAAAATGGATACATTTTTTAATTATTTATCCAAGGGTCGGCTGGAAATTTGGAGAAATTAGATTCGATTTAGGCCAAAAATCTTCTTTCAACTGCCCGACCTTCCACCCAGTGCCAAACCCTTGCTCGTCAACACCACGAGTAGAGCCCCGTACTAGATGGTCTTCTTCCTTCCTGCCTCAAACCTTCCCAACCTCTGTCTCTCCAGCTCAACCAACTGCACCGCCATGATATACGTACTCGACAAACCTTTCCCGATCCCCTCTTTCAATCATGCCAACGATTCAATACCTCTCCACAAACCCCAGATTTCCTTCGTTCAATCTTCCACATTTTCGTGACAAACCTAAATACTCGAAATCAGACATCAAAAGCCATAAATGGTTACGAGTACAGTACATACACTTGTGGAATATAAGCCCGCCAACCCGTTTCCTTGGCCGTGCAATAACAATTTTTCAAGATGTCCGAACACAGATAGGCGTGCGCGCAAAGAGGAGTAGGACAACACAGGTAAATCGGGAATTATTTCGCAGGAAACTTCGGCTCTTGCAGGCGTCAGCACGCATTCGAGAAAAATGCCGCTGTCAGCTCCGGACCAAGGCCAGACATGCTGCAGGAACACACTTACTTTACTACTGTAGCATCTAGAGTGAATGATGGCAACAAACTGCCAGGTGTATACGAAGCTCCGCGAATAGGCGTTCAAGACTTTCACCCACTGCCTCCGGGTGGACCATGAGCTGGTATGTGGCCTTTACGTACCACGGAGCGAGTCGAATACCCGTAGTTTTTTGTTTTTGTTTTTTTGTGTTCTTGTTTTTCAAGCACTCTTGCGGAAAAGCAAGAAACAATACGAGTATCGTGCGAGGAGTGCCGAGTGAGCGAAATTCGTCGTGCCTGTCTCCGCCACGCCTCTGCACGGTACAAACCCCCTCAAGCACGGTTGGAATACGGCAATGTAAGGGAAACCAAGGCTGAAAGAGGTGCACACCAACACAATAACGCTTCACTCGGAATAACGCTAAATAAACCCGATTCCACAACCACCACATGGTTCACCTCCACCCCACAATTTTCACGAGTGGGTGGGGGGGCGGCAAGCACAACGCTCTACCGATACAATATACAACATCCCACGACGTATATCTACCTACTCCCGCCACAGCGCGACGCTTCGCAGATGACGCCTGCGCAGCGACGCACAGCAGCGGCCGTGTACTGCTGCATCATAGCTATCTGCTGCGCGCGCGAGACCTTAAACACCTTGTGCAAACAAACAAAAAAACCCAAAAAAATACCAAAACAAAACGTGCTGCTGAGTCAGCCCTCGAGCTCGACTGACTTTCGTGTGAAGCAAACTATTAATAGAGCCATTCACGCTGCTGTAGTAACATTCGACAGAATAATAATAAGAAGGAAGGAACAAAGAAACAGAGCTGGATCCGGCCCTAAGGCGAAGCAAACCGTTGAAGCAAACCCTTTCTGCTGCTGCAACCAAAACTGTTAACGCTGTCGCTGGCGCGTTTACGCCTACAGCACACGCAGTAACCCTTCACGGCCCGAACGGCTCCCATCGCGCATGTTTCTCTGGTGCACGCCGTACATGCACGCACACACAAGCACGCGCTTCGACCGTCCTGCCACCGACGCTTGAGAATCGCGCGCTCGTCCGTGTCGTCACCATCCCCAGCTGGTGTTTCAGCTCGGACCTCTCGTTGCCTGGTAAGACTGCTGTGCAGTCGTCATGTGGTAGTGCTGCCCCACAAAACGAGGAGACCCCCCCCCGCCCCTCCCCCATATTCGTTCCAATCTCTACGGTACGCCTGTAGACCCTTTTGTTCTTCTTCTTTTTTTCTGCACAACGAAAAGTCCCATTCATTGCTTGCCCGACAACGAAATCCCTCTCTCTGTGCACATTCGCGAACACATTGCAGTAGTATCAGCGGCAGCAGCAGCAGCAGCAGCAGCAGCAGCAGCAGCGTGCGCGCAAGCGTTCGTGCGCGTACGTGGTTCCAGCGCTTCGAAGCTTGTCGGCACTCAGCTAAAACACCAAAAAACCAAACTACGCTAAACAAAAAAAGGCAAGGGCAGCCAGCTTGGTGCACGACGACCGCACCGCCATGCATATACCCAATCAATCAGCCAAGCCAAGCACCGGCCACCCAGCCAGAAAGTAAATAGAGGGTTTTGCCAACGAACGCAAACCAAAAAAAAACGGCCGCGCTGTGACGATCTTGCTACAACGACCGTGCTACAACGACCGCGCTATACCGATCGATTCCTATACCAGCCGTCTAGCCGTAATGGACGCAAAGCTTCTTTTTGTTTCCTCCCTGGAAGCGTGGGAGACTTTGTTGCGTCCTATACCCCGACCGCGTGTCATAATGACCGCGAAATTTTTCTCTCGCTTTACTGAGAGCCAGCCCACTGCGGTAGAGGAGCTTTTGTTGCCTTGTCTGCCGGCCGGAGAGATTTTCAAGCGGTGTCGATGGCCTCGAGGTCGAGCGTGAGCGTGCGCGAGCTGTTGGTGGCGTGGTCTCGACAGATCCCGACGAGGGCGTCCGCCTTTTCGTAAAACATGTCCTGTCGGTGTGTCGAAATGTCGACGTATCAATGTGCATAGCGAAAGGACACAGGAAGGGGAATGAGTGAGAGTAAGAGGAGGGGGGGGAGGAGGAGGCGGAGGAGGAGGCGGAGGAGGAGGAGGAGGGGGAGGAGGAGGAGGAAGAGGGAGGGACAAAAAGGAGGAAGTTGGAGCCTATGTAAAGCCCCCCCTTTGGTCAATGGTCAAATGACTGAGGCAAGTAACACATGAGTACGCCCCCCTTCGGTACACGGAGGAAAGGGCTGTGTTAGAGGAGAAGATGAGGAAAATAGACGAATGTGACATGGAGAAGTTTGGTACACTAGATAGTAGCGAGAAAACGATCGCTATCTTAGGAGATAGATGGTGGCCACAGGCGGCAAAACAGGAAGGGGATAAGATTAGTAAAAAGGTTCTTTGTGATATATGGAAACAACGTAATGAGCGCCCAATTGTTGGAGGCTTCTCTATTAGGAGTAGGAACGGTGCTCCGTCTCGAAAGGGATGCGTGGTCAATGGTCAAATGACTAAGGCAAGCAACAAATGAGTACCCCCCCCCCCCCCTTCGGATATACCACCTCTACGCCCGTGTGCCTATAATGCTTTCTCTCTAAGTGCTCCAACCAACAGAAGCCTTCCGCCCCCATATACAACGAAAGCAACGCAACGAGCGTCCCAGTAGATGAACACACCGCAGCAGCAGCAGCCCCTAATCGCCCGTATCGCACTGTACCATGCCATACCGTACCGTACCATACAGTACCATACCACACGCCACCATACCGTACTGCACCACATCGCATCGTACCGTACCATATTGCATCGTACCCTACCGCACCAAACCACACCTTACAGAACCGTGTACCGTACCATACTGTACCATCCATAGCCCCGTACCGTATTACTACACCATGGTACGGCCAATTCGCGCCTCAAACAAACGGCACCGGCGCCAGCCCGCCGTTCGAACGCACCTTGAGGGATATGACAATGGACTGGAAGTCGCCGCTCCTCCCCTGGATGTAGTTGCAAACCTTCTTGACGTTGATGTTGTCGAGGGCGGCGTCGATCTCGTCCATCACGAAAAAGGGGGCGGGCCGGAAGCTGGGTAGGTGGGTGAACGCACGAGGGTGAGAGAACGGATGCGGGAAAGGAACGGGCGAAAGGAACACGAATGGGAACGGGACGGACGTATGATATATAAGTTGAACGGATTAGAACGGAATGGGAAAGCTAGAATGGACGGGCGGGGAAGAAGAGAGGGGAGGGTCCGTCCCGTCCTATCCCCTCCCGGCCAACATTCCGGACCCCCCCCTCGAACTACATGTGGTCGGTCGATCCCCGATTTACGAAGCCACTGAGATGAAACGGGGGAGGTCCGGGGCGGGGGGAGTATTCATTGCCATGCATGGCCGTAGTCGTATAACCATAGACCCGAGCACCCCTACAATGCCGGGACCGAGCACGTCGGGTTTTTACCGAGCAGGCAGATCAGGTGTTCGGCGAGTCGCATGAAGGGGGGGGGGGGCAGAGCTAAAAGGCGTCACTTCGCGAGAGGCGTCGCGCCTAGAAGAAACAGTTCTGCGGCTTGTCTTTTTGTCAGATGCTGTTACGCGTTTCGTCAACCGGTCAACTGGTCGACGTTGGTAGCGAAAAACCAAGACATCAACATCACAAACACCCCCCAAAAACATGGGGGGAGGACGCCTCGAGTCTCCAGCGCTCCCAATTTTTCCTCTTCCGCAACGGCACACCGACCGACCAACCGACCGACCGGCCGATAGAGTCGAACAAAAAAAACTACAGCTTGGGCGGTGCTTCAGCCCACGACCTCTACGAACCCGTGTGCTGCGCACGATATCCGCTCAGCTGCGGGCGGGGAGGGGCAGGGCAGAGGGGGGCGATACTCACTCAACCAATCAAATCTGGGTACCACAATATCTCCGTACGTACCCGGCATGCGGTACACACTCCTCACGCGTTTATTTGTTGTGTATTTTGCCTCTTCAGCAGGTCAAACCGGGAGGGTAAGGAACGCTCCGCCCATGCCCCTGCTGTAGACCGTGAGTGGTCCTACCCCCCCCCCCCTACCAGCCCAACAGCTAACTCTACCTATCGTGGGAAGGTGGCGTTTCCCCATCGCCTCTAACCGCACAAAAACAAAACAAAGAGACTGCCTCGGGACTGCCTACCTTCCCCCAAAACAACAACCTACCACATCAGCAACAACAGCAAAAACCACGCCTACAACAACAGCAACGCCACTGCTACCGCTAGCAACAACGACGGCAACAACAGCAACAGCAACAGTGATCATATTTTTAAACCCAAAATTGTGATCACCGTGGTGTACTTTCGTCCGTGGTATACGGCAAGCATCGTTGACTTTTTCCACGCTTTTCTGCATCATGATGTCGCAACAAGCAAAGCATATTACTCGTATATAGCAACCACATATGGATGGCGGCACGACAAAACAAAGGCCCTTGCCAACCTGGCAGCAGCGGTGGTGGTGGTGCTTCTTCTCTTCGTACAGTATACTATCATGCACGGTGGCTGCGGTAGGAGGGCACCTGAACTCGCTTCAGTGGGCCCGTGCTAATGGCGGTGCCTGGAATAGATCAATATGCGGCGACGCAACGGGAGCAGATACGTTTGAGTTGGTTACACGGGCCCGACGTAACGGCTGCCCCTTTCCACGTGTACCAAGCTGCCACTACGGGCAACCTGCATATACTGCGGTGGGCACGGTCACAAGGCTGCCCATGAGATAGTACGACATGTCGCGAGGCAGCAAGGCAAGGTCATTTCGAGGTGTTGAAAAGGGCAAGGCGTAGTGGATGTCCTTGGGACGAAGACACATGTGCCGGTGCTGCCAGGGCGAAGCGTCCGGACATGTCGCAGAGGGCGCGGGCAGAAGGCTGCCCATGGGATCATCGCACCTATGCCTCAGCCGAATGTGCCGCGAACAGGGTTTTGATTACGTCGCTCAAGCTAAACGGTTGTGCGCGGAAGGCCCCAGGGGGGGGGGGTACTCATTTGTTGCTTGCTTTCGTCATTTGACCATTGACCACGCATCCCTTTCGAGACGGAGCACCGTTCCTCCTCCTAATAGAAACACCTCCAACACTTGGGCGCTCATTACATTGTTTGCATATATTACAAAAAAACGTTTTGCTAATCTTATCCCCTTCCTGTTTCGCCGCCTGTGGCCACCATCTATCTCCTAAGATAGCGATCGTTTTCTCGCTACTATTTAGTGTACCAAACTGCTCCATGTCACACGCGTCTATTTTCCTCATCTACTCCTCTAGCACATCCCTTTCCTCCTTATACCTTTCACATTCTCCCACTATGTGAATTCTACTCTCTATGGCTTTGCCACATGGGCACATCTGTGCATCTACTTCCTCCTCCTCCCGGCTACTGGTATACCTCCTTCTTCTTTCTGGCAGGTCCAGGTCCCCTACACGAAATCGCAGTTTCAGCTTTTTCGCGAAGTCCATTGGGCCGTGCAGATACCTTTTCATTCCTATTCCTTCTCTCAACCCCCCGAATATCTCTAAGTGTTCTTCCCCTTCCACCCTCTTTCTGAGCGCTAGCCTTCTCCTTCTTTCCATCCTTTCTTTTACTTGTGTCTTGTATCCGCTAAATTTCTCTATGGCCAGCATCTCTTTTTGGTTTCCTATATCCTTCCATACTTTCTTGACTACGCTATCCCACCTTATTCCAGCTCGCCCTTTGGTTACTTTCTCCCATACAGCTTTATCAGCTATGGCTGGCAACCTCTTATTGGGCATGTTTTTTAGTTTATATTGCCATTTCAACTTGTGCACGTCTCTATTTGTCTTAAGTGGGTACATTCCCAGTTCTGCTCTCAATACTGTATTACTCGTCGTACCTGACCAACCTAGTACTTTTTTAACTGCTGCCATCTGTACTGTTTCCAGCTGTTTTACAAGCTTCGCGTTCCCTTCCCATACTTTTCCTGCATATTCTAGCTTTGGTACAATCACATTCATCAGTATACATCTCTTAATTCTAGTGTCAAGGTGCGAGTCTGTTAGGACTGCTTCCATCTTGCCTACGTATGCCTTACCCTTGCCTATTATTTTATTTATGTGTGCATCCCAAGAGCACTCTTTTGAGATCTCTACGCCAAGTTACGCATACTGGTCTACGATCGGTAATTCATCTTCTCCCCACTTCCACTTACAAGTTACCGGACTCTCCTTATCTTCGTTACATACAACTACTGCGCATTTTTTTACGTTCGCCGTCACTCTCCACTTCCAGGTGTACTCTAGTGCCTTCTCTATTGAGCATGCTTTGCCGCAGGCAGCACTGTCTTTTGACAAATCGTTCACGAGAAGGGCGGCGTCGATGAAGGCCGGTCTAGGAGCGAAAAACAGTGGCTCTGCCTGCTTGCATTAACACTGACTGGCCCACAAATCGATAAATGACGTCGATTTCCGCTGCGCGCGGTACGGGCTTCAACAGGTAGGCGGGACTGTTTGGGATAACCAGGTGCGTGAAATACGATGTGAGCTTCTGAATTTGTGGGAGTGGTGGTGGTGGTGATGGTGATAGTGGTGGTGGTGGTGAGTTCGGTGATGGTGGTAGTGGTGGTGGCGGCGGCGGTACTCGTGGTGTTGTGATAGTGGTTGGGGTTGTGGTGGTGATGTGGTGCTGTGGTGGTTGTGGTCGCGTGGTTCTGGTGATGCTGTTGCTGTTGCTGTTGTTGCCGTCGTTGTTGCTAGCGGTAGCAGTGGCGTTGCTGTTGTTGTAGGCGTGGTTTTTGCTGTTGTTGCTGATGTGGTAGGTTGTTGTTTTGGGGGAAGGTAGGCAGTCCCGAGGCAGTCTCTTTGTTTTGTTTTTGTGCGGTTAGAGGCGATGGGGAAACGCCACCTTCCCACGATAGGTAGAGTTAGCTGTTGGGCTGGTAGGGGGGGGGGGTAGGACCACTCACGGTCTACAGCAGGGGCATGGGCGGAGCGTTCCTTACCCTCCCGGTTTGACCTGCTGAAGAGGCAAAATACACAACAAATAAACGCGTGAGGAGTGTGTACCGCATGCCGGGTACGTACGGAGATATTGTGGTACCCAGATTTGATTGGTTGAGTGAGTATCGCCCCCCTCTGCCCTGCCCCTCCCCGCCCGCAGCTGAGCGGATATCGTGCGCAGCACACGGGTTCGTAGAGGTCGTGGGCTGAAGCACCGCCCAAGCTGTAGTTTTTTTTGTTCGACTCTATCGGCCGGTCGGTCGGTTGGTCGGTCGGTGTGCCGTTGCGGAAGAGGAAAAATTGGGAGCGCTGGAGACTCGAGGCGTCCTCCCCCCATGTTTTTGGGGGGTGTTTGTGATGTTGATGTCTTGGTTTTTCGCTACCAACGTCGACCAGTTGACCGGTTGACGAAACGCGTAACAGCATCTGACAAAAAGACAAGCCGCAGAACTGTTTCTTCTAGGCGCGACGCCTCTCGCGAAGTGACGCCTTTTAGCTCTGCCCCCCCCCCCCTTCATGCGACTCGCCGAACACCTGATCTGCCTGCTCGGTAAAAACCCGACGTGCTCGGTCCCGGCATTGTAGGGGTGCTCGGGTCTATGGTTATACGACTACGGCCATGCATGGCAATGAATACTCCCCCCGCCCCGGACCTCCCCCGTTTCATCTCAGTGGCTTCGTAAATCGGGGATCGACCGACCACATGTAGTTCGAGGGGGGGGTCCGGAATGTTGGCCGGGAGGGGATAGGACGGGACGGACCCTCCCCTCTCTTCTTCCCCGCCCGTCCATTCTAGCTTTCCCATTCCGTTCTAATCCGTTCAACTTATATATCATACGTCCGTCCCGTTCCCATTCGTGTTCCTTTCGCCCGTTCCTTTCCCGCATCCGTTCTCTCACCCTCGTGCGTTCACCCACCTACCCAGCTTCCGGCCCGCCCCCTTTTTCGTGATGGACGAGATCGACGCCGCCCTCGACAACATCAACGTCAAGAAGGTTTGCAACTACATCCAGGGGAGGAGCGGCGACTTCCAGTCCATTGTCATATCCCTCAAGGTGCGTTCGAACGGCGGGCTGGCGCCGGTGCCGTTTGTTTGAGGCGCGAATTGGCCGTACCATGGTGTAGTAATACGGTACGGGGCTATGGATGGTACAGTATGGTACGGTACACGGTTCTGTAAGGTGTGGTTTGGTGCGGTAGGGTACGATGCAATATGGTACGGTACGATGCGATGTGGTGCAGTACGGTATGGTGGCGTGTGGTATGGTACTGTATGGTACGGTACGGTATGGCATGGTACAGTGCGATACGGGCGATTAGGGGCTGCTGCTGCTGCGGTGTGTTCATCTACTGGGACGCTCGTTGCGTTGCTTTCGTTGTATATGGGGGCGGAAGGCTTCTGTTGGTTGGAGCACTTAGAGAGAAAGCATTATAGGCACACGGGCGTAGAGGTGGTATATCCGAAGGGGGGGGGGGGGGTACTCATTTGTTGCTTGCCTAGTTCATTTGACCATTGACTCACGCACCCTTTCGAGACGGAGCACCGTTCCTACTCCTAATAGAGAAGCCTCCAACAATTGGGCGCTCATTACGTTGTTTCCATATATCACAAAGAACCTTTTTACTAATCTTATCCCCTTCCTGTTTTGCCGCCTGTGGCCACCATCTATCTCCTAAGATAGCGATCGTTTTCTCGCTACTATCTAGTGTACCAAACTTCTCCATGTCACATTCGTCTATTTTCCTCATCTTCTCCTCTAACACAGCCCTTTCCTCCGTGTACCGAAGGGGGGCGTACTCATGTGTTACTTGCCTCAGTCATTTGACCATTGACCAAAGGGGGGGCTTTACATAGGCTCCAACTTCCTCCTTTTTGTCCCTCCCTCTTCCTCCTCCTCCTCCCCCTCCTCCTCCTCCTCCGCCTCCTCCTCCGCCTCCTCCTCCCCCCCCTCCTCTTACTCTCACTCATTCCCCTTCCTGTGTCCTTTCGCTATGCACATTGATACGTCGACATTTCGACACACCGACAGGACATGTTTTACGAAAAGGCGGACGCCCTCGTCGGGATCTGTCGAGACCACGCCACCAACAGCTCGCGCACGCTCACGCTCGACCTCGAGGCCATCGACACCGCTTGAAAATCTCTCCGGCCGGCAGACAAGGCAACAAAAGCTCCTCTACCGCAGTGGGCTGGCTCTCAGTAAAGCGAGAGAAAAATTTCGCGGTCATTATGACACGCGGTCGGGGTATAGGACGCAACAAAGTCTCCCACGCTTCCAGGGAGGAAACAAAAAGAAGCTTTGCGTCCATTACGGCTAGACGGCTGGTATAGGAATCGATCGGTATAGCGCGGTCGTTGTAGCACGGTCGTTGTAGCAAGATCGTCACAGCGCGGCCGTTTTTTTTTGGTTTGCGTTCGTTGGCAAAACCCTCTATTTACTTTCTGGCTGGGTGGCCGGTGCTTGGCTTGGCTGATTGATTGGGTATATGCATGGCGGTGCGGTCGTCGTGCACCAAGCTGGCTGCCCTTGCCTTTTTTTGTTTAGCGTAGTTTGGTTTTTTGGTGTTTTAGCTGAGTGCCGACAAGCTTCGAAGCGCTGGAACCACGTACGCGCACGAACGCTTGCGCGCACGCTGCTGCTGCTGCTGCTGCTGCTGCTGCTGCTGCCGCTGATACTACTGCAATGTGTTCGCGAATGTGCACAGAGAGAGGGATTTCGTTGTCGGGCAAGCAATGAATGGGACTTTTCGTTGTGCAGAAAAAAAGAAGAAGAACAAAAGGGTCTACAGGCGTACCGTAGAGATTGGAACGAATATGGGGGAGGGGCGGGGGGGGGTCTCCTCGTTTTGTGGGGCAGCACTACCACATGACGACTGCACAGCAGTCTTACCAGGCAACGAGAGGTCCGAGCTGGAACACCAGCTGGGGATGGTGACGACACGGACGAGCGCGCGATTCTCAAGCGTCGGTGGCAGGACGGTCGAAGCGCGTGCTTGTGTGTGCGTGCATGTACGGCGTGCACCAGAGAAACATGCGCGATGGGAGCCGTTCGGGCCGTGAAGGGTTACTGCGTGTGCTGTAGGCGTAAACGCGCCAGCGACAGCGTTAACAGTTTTGGTTGCAGCAGCAGAAAGGGTTTGCTTCAACGGTTTGCTTCGCCTTAGGGCCGGATCCAGCTCTGTTTCTTTGTTCCTTCCTTCTTATTATTATTCTGTCGAATGTTACTACAGCAGCGTGAATGGCTCTATTAATAGTTTGCTTCACACGAAAGTCAGTCGAGCTCGAGGGCTGACTCAGCAGCACGTTTTGTTTTGGTATTTTTTTGGGTTTTTTTGTTTGTTTGCACAAGGTGTTTAAGGTCTCGCGCGCGCAGCAGATAGCTATGATGCAGCAGTACACGGCCGCTGCTGTGCGTCGCTGCGCAGGCGTCATCTGCGAAGCGTCGCGCTGTGGCGGGAGTAGGTAGATATACGTCGTGGGATGTTGTATATTGTATCGGTAGAGCGTTGTGCTTGCCGCCCCCCCACCCACTCGTGAAAATTGTGGGGTGGAGGTGAACCATGTGGTGGTTGTGGAATCGGGTTTATTTAGCGTTATTCCGAGTGAAGCGTTATTGTGTTGGTGTGCACCTCTTTCAGCCTTGGTTTCCCTTACATTGCCGTATTCCAACCGTGCTTGAGGGGGTTTGTACCGTGCAGAGGCGTGGCGGAGACAGGCACGACGAATTTCGCTCACTCGGCACTCCTCGCACGATACTCGTATTGTTTCTTGCTTTTCCGCAAGAGTGCTTGAAAAACAAGAACACAAAAAAACAAAAACAAAAAACTACGGGTATTCGACTCGCTCCGTGGTACGTAAAGGCCACATACCAGCTCATGGTCCACCCGGAGGCAGTGGGTGAAAGTCTTGAACGCCTATTCGCGGAGCTTCGTATACACCTGGCAGTTTGTTGCCATCATTCACTCTAGATGCTACAGTAGTAAAGTAAGTGTGTTCCTGCAGCATGTCTGGCCTTGGTCCGGAGCTGACAGCGGCATTTTTCTCGAATGCGTGCTGACGCCTGCAAGAGCCGAAGTTTCCTGCGAAATAATTCCCGATTTACCTGTGTTGTCCTACTCCTCTTTGCGCGCACGCCTATCTGTGTTCGGACATCTTGAAAAATTGTTATTGCACGGCCAAGGAAACGGGTTGGCGGGCTTATATTCCACAAGTGTATGTACTGTACTCGTAACCATTTATGGCTTTTGATGTCTGATTTCGAGTATTTAGGTTTGTCACGAAAATGTGGAAGATTGAACGAAGGAAATCTGGGGTTTGTGGAGAGGTATTGAATCGTTGGCATGATTGAAAGAGGGGATCGGGAAAGGTTTGTCGAGTACGTATATCATGGCGGTGCAGTTGGTTGAGCTGGAGAGACAGAGGTTGGGAAGGTTTGAGGCAGGAAGGAAGAAGACCATCTAGTACGGGGCTCTACTCGTGGTGTTGACGAGCAAGGGTTTGGCACTGGGTGGAAGGTCGGGCAGTTGAAAGAAGATTTTTGGCCTAAATCGAATCTAATTTCTCCAAATTTCCAGCCGACCCTTGGATAAATAATTAAAAAATGTATCCATTTTGTCTCCCCGAATTCAGAAAATAAATAATTAACTCTAATTAATTTTAGTATTGAATACCAGCATGAAATATCGAAATATCGAGAGATGGGCTTCCGAAGACAGAGCATACCATATCATATCGTATCACATGTGTTTCTTCCCTGAAGCTCACTCCAGAAATCTACGAGACCATCAGAAAACATGCAACGAACACAAACGAGGAACGAGATCACAGCCCCGCCTAGAAGCACAGGCAGCAGCAGATGTTCCTGCGGCAGGTTCGCCGTGTACTGCTGTAGCTGTTAGTGGTTGCTTCATCGGAGGCTTGCATCCGTCATCAGCAATCACCACCACACCTCTCTCTCTTTTCTGCGCTGCTGCCTGCAGCTGTGCTTGCATAATGTACGTGCGACCTGTCGTGCGCCCGGCGCGAGCCGCGACAAATAATACTACAGTTGTACCGGTATTGGGGCAAATAATTTTTGATAATTTAGTTAAATAGTCACCATGTCTGATTTTGGATGTGAAGGTCTGAGTTCGATCCTCAGGCCGTTTCCTATGCGGTTCGATTTTTGAGCTTCAGATTATGGTCCGATCGCCACAACAGTAAAATATTGACAAATATGATCAAACGTTTGGCGGGATCATTAACAAATAATCTCTAAGAACGATTGAGTCAATAGTATTGGTTCCATCATATTTCCGAGTATGTTACATCCCCAAAAATGCAGGTGCAGGTCTACATTTATGTACAGTAATAAGCAGATATTTCATGACGTCGTATTTATGTACTATTACAACTAGTAATACCACTATACAATATGACATGCGTATGATACAATATCGCATGTTGTTGTATTAATAGTAGCTTTTCGATTTCTCATTGCGCCACTCCCCTACGTAGGCACGTCCCGGAGGGGAACCTTGTAGATCATAATATTACGAGTGCTTTGTACCCGTATCATATACCAGGTATACATGTGTGTCTCAGCCTGCC
Organism: Saccharina japonica; assembly: GCA_008828725.1. NCBI lineage: Eukaryota > Phaeophyceae > Laminariales > Laminariaceae > Saccharina > Saccharina japonica. Next base: position 135,624 of record MEHQ01003308.1, read on the forward strand.
CAAGTGCATATTTTTGGAAAATCCGGTTTTCACCGTGGTCTGCCGTGGTCGGAAGGTGTAAAATTTGGGTTCCACAATTATGTCACGTCAAGCAAGGCAAACTTACGCTGCCAAGGGTATAGGGCCGAGTGTTTAACACTAAAACCTAGTAGAATTAATTGTGTCAGTCCAGGGGCTGTCTGTCAAATGGTTCAAGGTGCTGTGTCGTGACATCTTTGTTTCGAGGACGGTGCTGAGGGGGGGAGAGGAGGGAGCTGAGGAACAGAGAGGAGGGAAGCATGAAAGGGAAGGGGCGGAGGGAGGGATGAAGAGAGGGAGGGACGGAAGGCGAGAGAGGGACAGGGCGAGCGAGGGAGGGTGGGAAGGAGGGAGGGAGCGAGAAAGCGAGACTGGGACTGAGGGATATGCGTATCATACAATATCGCATGTTGTTGTATTAATAGTAGCTTTTCGATTTGTCCTTGCGCCACTCCTCTAGGCACGTCCTGTAGATCATAATATTACGAGTGCTTTGTACCCGTATCATATAGACTTAGTACATAGAACTTCTTTGCTTCGGAAGCTCTCCTCGGCATATGTTGGCACCTCACAGCCACTCTCAGCCTCTAATTGCCGAAGCACAAGTTACTTGCCGTCCGTTCCGGAGGTTCCCGGCTTTCTGTGTTTTTATTTCTAAAATTGCAATTTCAACTTTTTTACTTTAATTTTTTTTAAAATACGTCAGCTGTGAGTACGACCAATTGAATGGTCCATACTAAAATCAAGTCATCCATACTAAGATCAAGTAAAAAAAAATTCAAAGAGTCCCCCAGATGTGAAAATATGGATCTCCAGAACTTCGGTCAGAATCGAAATCGGCCCATAACTTCGCGACTTAGCGGCTTTTACACTAATTTCAAGATATTTTTGCGTTTTCAATTTTTGTATAAAATTTTCGCTCGCTTTTTTTGTTTTGTGCCAATTTGAAGTTTGGACTACTGCTGTGCTTTCTCTTTCATACTCGTTCTATACATACAAAGATCGAAGGTACTACAGTAGTACTGCTGCTGCTGCTGTTGTTGTACTACCACACTTAGTAGTAACGAAAAAGGCACACATCACACCCCCAGCAGGCCGCGCAGCGCCGTGCTGCGAGCCAGGTTGCTGTGCTTTTTCTTTCTTCCGAACATACAGCTCTGTTGTCCTGGAGCATGGAGCTCTGTATCTATCTACTACGAGTACTGCTGTATGCATTTGCAAGTCGCCTGTACGTTTGTTTGTTCTTTGGTGTGTGCGTGTTTTTTTTGTGTCGTACTGCTGTCGTCGTACACACAGGTAGGTATGATAGGTGATTTGCCACAGAATATATGTCGCATACCAGTACTCCTGTAGTATCACAATACAGCGGTAGACGGGTACTGTACGTTCAGTTGGGTACAGCAGTAAGTATTTCGCTGCATTGCACCATGAATCTCTTTGGCCTTTTCAAGTCGGTCTTTACACATCGTGGACCTCTTCTGTCCCTTTTCTTGAGTTGCGCGAGCGTAGAGGGCGGCTGTCCTTCGGAGCGAAGCTTTGCTTTCTTCGCGATGTTTTTTCGTGTCGGAAGATAAAAAAATCACCAGTATTGTTTCTGTCCTGTATTTGCCGTCATACATATGGAGCTCTTGGCATTATCAAGTCGCCAGTTGCAAAAACATTACATGTTCCTCTTTTACGCTTTTCACATTTGGTTCTATTCTTCCTTCCGCGAGCGTAGCGGGCGGCGTTAGCCGCCCGCGCAGCGGAGCCCTTGTATATATATACATGTGTGTCTCAGCCTGCCCAAGTGCATATTTTTGGAAAATCCGGTTTTCACCGTGGTCTGCCGTGGTCAGAAGGTGTAAAATTTGGGTTCCAAAATTATGTCACGTCAAGCAAGGCAAACTTACACTGTCAAGGGTATAGAGCCGAATGTTTTACACTAAAACTTAGTAGAATGGTGTCAGTCCAGGGGCTGTCTGTCAAATGGTTCAAGGTGCTGTGTCGTGACATCTTTGTTTCGAGGACGGTGATGAGGGGGAGAGAAGAGGGAGCTGAGGGGCAGAGAGGAGGGAACCGTGAAAGGGAAGGGGCGGAGGGAGGGATGGAGAGAGGGAGGGACGGAAAGCGGGAGAGGGAGAGAGCGAGCGAGGGAGGGTGGGAAGGAGGGAGGGAGGGAGGGAGCGAGAAAGCGAGACTGGGACTGAGGGAAAAGCCTTTGCCACCTGATCACTCCCAGCACACAAAATTGCGTGACCCTGCCCAAACATGAATTTCATTAATCCGATTCCACTTGAAACTAGACACCGGCCTCGGGCTGCTGCTAGACCCGCCTCTCCACGACTGCTGCTGCTCGGCTCGCGGATGCTGGCAGCCAACCCTGACTACTTCACACACAGGGCACCCCATTAGGTATCGTTTGGACCATGACGATCGCCTCCTCGAGGGCTACCGACCTGTTGCCTGCGCCACGGGTGTAGCAGTTTTGAAAGAAATTTGGCCGTGGGGTACCCCAGACTGAGACTCATCGGACACACAGACAGACAGACAGACACATATATTGAATCCGTTCCAGAGACCACAAGTTACACTTGTGGAATAGGAAGACAACTATTTGAAGCCTCATTTATAGCGGAAAATTTACGAAGCAGCTCGTACGACCGTTCAACCAACGCTTGAAAAAAACACACTGAGAAACAGCACACAATTTTCTTCCATTGGCGCTGCACTACAGGGTTCCCTAGGTCCTAGGGGGTTTACAACGGAAAATCCAAACGTGTCCGCCCTACCTCGTGAAAAGCCATATGACGGTACGCCGGCGTATTTTCCGCCAGTTGACGATGTAGGAAATTACACATATCCAAGGCGCACCATAAAGGATGCCATTTTCTGTCCCACTTCGTACGTATATCGCTTTCTGTCGAACGACCTATGCCCGGAAAATAGCTACTGAAATATACACTACTTAAGCTATAACAACTTAAGAGAAAAATACGCACAATAGCATCAACCAGCAAGAGGCACACAACGACAGCACGGGGCAACAACTGCGGATCATTCAGTGGCACAGAAGGCAACACGGGACAACAACAACAGAACTCTGCGTGGCTCAACACAACAGGCAGCAACAACAACAGCACACAACGCAACACGCAGGAGGCAACAACAACAACAACGCAAAAAGCCAACAACCGAAATGACAGCGCGCTCCGGTGCTCTCGGTTGCGTACGGGATTGCTGTACGAGTACGCAGCAACATAGCCAGTCGACCAAAGAGAGAGCGAGCAGCCCATTTGTGGCAGTTCGAGGACAGACCCCCACCCACACGTGGGCATCCAGCTCTGGTGCACCATTGCAAAGCACATTTCGTTGCCCTACCGGCGAAAGAGATCGATCGTTGCTGTTGACTGGGTCGACGTTGCACGCCATCTCTGTTCTCTCGGTTGAATATTCTTGGTTATATGTTATAGCGTCACAGCTTTCGGGCGGGGGGGCGACGGTCCCACCAATGCGCCTATTGCTGACTTCACACACACGCGTGATGCGCTTGCGTAACGCGGAATCCGAGGCCGGTCCTGGTGCCAAACACACGCATGCACCAATTTGTTTTCGTTTCAGCCTTCATTCAGACTCTATGCCCCAGCAGTGCTGCTGCTGTTGCTGCTGCTGCTACTGCCCCCACTGTTGTTAAAACAAGACAACTCAGCACTGCTGCTGCTACTGCTGCTGTTGCCGCGACTGCTGCTGCTGCGCTGTAAGGTAACCCAGCAGTGGCGCTGCTGCTGCTGCTGCTGCTGCTGCCCACTGCGAATACACTGCTGGCTGCCGCTACCCCCGTGCGTTACAATAACCCAGCAGCGCGTCGCCACCACCGCCACGAAACAAGCAGGCAGCGGCAAGAAGCGATTACAGGCGGCGCGTATAAATCGTGTTCTTCCTCCTCAGCGCGATGCATAAGAGAGGAACATGTCCCCAATCACGTCCCTCGAGCCTAACCTCCTCGCCAAGGCGGCAGCGTCGTCTCCGTCATACAGTGCCGCCTTCGGTATAGAGGTGCGGAAAACACGTCCGGCAGAGGGGGGGGGGGGATGAACAGACAAAGAAAAGTGTGGTCGGACGGAGTATAACGGCGATCGGTAGTAAGGAAGAACTCGACGAAAAAATACCTAGAAATAGAAGAGAACAAATTACATGACACGCTAAAGATGCCTGCAGCGACGAGTCGGGCAAGCGGCGGAGGGGGGACTGTACAGGGTTGTTCGAGTAGCTCTTCCACGCGAACATACCGTAGTATCTGCTAGCAGTGCGCATTATATCTCTTTATATAAATATTTATATATTTCCCTCTCTTTTTCTCTCATCCATCTATAGTCCGATGTCCTTCCACCGTGCTTGTGTAACGCAGGCCGGTACGTGGACATCAAAACGTTACGTAAATTAACGTATTCCCTAATACCGGCTGCTCCTTCGAGCGGCCTGCCCACCCCCCCCCTTCCTGCACGGCTATGCAACCCGAGATTACCGTGTTCTCGCTCAAAACTGCTATAAGAATAGTAGTACCGATGGCGCTCTGCGTGCATCGTAACATAACGCCCAGCTAAACAAAGAGTAAGCTAGCTTCGCCCCTCGTCTACGGCACGCCCCCCCCCCCCCACCTTCGACCTGACGTCTGCCCCCGCCTCCAGTAGCAAGCGCACCACATCCTCCGAGCCGCTTTCCACCGCCTTCAGCAGCGGCGTCATGCCCGTGCGCGGACAGGGACAGTCCACGAAATTCGTCCCCTCCCCCCTCCCCATCTGCTTCCCACTTTCTCTCTCTCGCGGCCCTCTTTCCACCCCTCCGCTTGTTTCGCCTTGCTCTGTCTCTCCTTCTCGGCCGGCCTCCCGTCGATGTCGCAGAAGCCGCGCCACCGCTTCGGCGTCGCCCTGCTCCACGGACGCGTGCAGCTCGGCTGCCTCGGATGGGGGCGGCGGCAGCGGCGGTGACGACGACGACAGGGCTTCTATCCGGTCGGGGGCAGCGGCTGGGTTGAGGGCGTCCCTCGGTCTGCCGCCGAGTGGCGCCCCGAAGATCCTGCATCAGAGGTGCCGAGGGGTGGGGGGGGGGGTTGGGGGGGGGGGGGGTACTTATTATCGTGCATGGCCGTAGTCGTATGGCCATAGAACCTCGCATCCCTACAGGGGAGTGGGGGGGAAGAAAACACAATCAGCAAAAGGTTAAGCAGAAGAAGCATGATGTTGCGCGTGGTGATGGTTTTGGAAGGCGGTGGTGGCTGTATGCATCCGACCTCCTCCCTCTACGAGTAGTGGAGCTCTTAATCTTACACACCATCGCCCGAGGGGCATCATCACCATCAACAACAACGTGAGGAGGAGGAGGAGGGAACAAGCAGGCGGCGGTAGACCGTACCTATGTACGTACCGCTGCAGAGATATTCGGAGACAGTAGACTCTCACTCCCAAGTCTCCAATGGTTGGAAATTGAGGTTGCGCCTCACGCCCTGCAAGCTGCAAACTGCAAGCTATTCTTGCTCTTTGTGGCGGAAACGTTGTTTGCGCCGCAGATTCTTCTGCTACACGCGCATACTCGTCAGTCTGATTGCACGTGGCTGCTACGAGCAGTTACTGGCTAAGCATGCGACTGGCGAGCCAGCTACGGCAGCAACCTGCCCGACCGCGACCAGTCACCTAATGTGGTCCGTGTCCGCGAGCACGGCCACCGCGCGCCTCCCTCGCGCCATCTCCACGAAGTACGTCTCCAGCCTCTGGTGCTCCTCGTACCGCAGCCCTGCCAACCCGGCGTCGAGATCGTCGCCCACACCCACACCCCCGCCTCCCTCGCCCTCGCTCTCGCCTTCACCGCGGAGTGACCCTTCCATGGTGGCGGACAAGGCTATCAAGCGGCTGGCGTCGTGCCCCGGCAGTCGCGAGAGCCTCCCTCCCTCGGCGAAGGCAACTTCTCCGGAGACGTCAAACACAACCCCCTTCACCGAGACAAGGCGGACGCCCGCTGACGCTCCCCCCTCGTGGTGCCCGGCAAGCACCGACAGGGGCATACGTGGGAGGCCCCTGCCTGCGAACGAAGCTGCGGATGGCACCCTGTTTCCAGTTCCGCTGCCGAAGCCGAGAGGGCAGGTGCCGGCCGCAACCCCAAAGCCCGCGGGACATGATAATGCTGCTGTTGGGGTTGTGGTTGATGTTGACGTGGAGTTGTTGTCTTTTCCTGTTCCTGTTCCTCTTGCCGCTGCTGTCGCTCCCTCTGCTCGCTGCCACTGCGCAGCGAAGGGGCATGCACCGCTCATGTGAAGGAGAAAACGGTACTCAGCAACAAGAGTTAGTTGTTCTACAGGTGGCACACGGCACAGCACGCACCAGTGCAGCAAGCAGCCTGCTTGACCGTCTTGCCGCCCTTGTCGACGTAGAAAAGGTGTTCCATGGGCTTGGAAGGCGTGCTTAAGAAGAAACATAAAACCTTGCATCTGGCACGCTTTGCTGTGCTGCCTCAAGCACAAGAGGCTGCGACTTTGGCCACGGGAGGGAGTCAACACAATGGCGACTGTAATCGGAGCCATGGCAAGCGTAGCCTCGGTGTTGCTGAACATAAGCCCCATCGAGGACGTCCGCGGTGAGCAAGCAAAGCAATGCCAAGCAGAGGCTCCGCTAATAATGACAGACAGACTCACGCTTCTGCTTCAACTGTTTTACGAGCACTTCTTTCTGCGATCTGTGCATCCCGGGGCTGGTGCTCACTGTGAATAGCTGTAGCAATGTGTGTGTGCTCCCATCCTGCCGTGCATTGCGTGCTTGTCAAGACTCGTGGTGTGGCTCGGGGGTGGCGTGCATAACGATGGCTCGAATTTTGAATTATGCCCACTGAAACACCAACCTACGAACGAACGTATAATAATACTACTGTGAACGGGCACGGGACGTTGCACCCAGAAGCAACTGCCAACAACCGTCAACTGCTTGCTACGAGTATGTACGAGCTCGTACATACTGCTGTGACATATTCGTACTCGTACCGGTATACTGCTGCTGTATACCTGGTACCTGGTATTTACCTGCTTTAGGTAACGGATACGATACACATACGATACCCTTACCTGGTACATACGTGACAGGAACGAAGGCCACACCTCTTTTAGGCCTGTGCTTTGTACGTACGTAAAGCTATTGCTGCTAGACTGCAAGAGCTACGTCGAGCTTGACGCTGTACGTACCAGGTACGGGATAACCTCGGAGGTCTCGCGACTGACCAGGCGGCTGACTGGCATATTGCCATGCCCCCCCGAATATCGTCCACGCTCCCTTCCCCAGACATCAACCGGACGCGATGCGTGACGGAGCGGAGCATCCTCCCATATTGCATGATGATGATCGACGGGGCCAACTGGTATGTATACATGTGCCTCGGACTCCGTATAATCTGCTTGCAATCTCCTACTCGTAGTTCATGTCGTTTTTCGTGTTGCGCACCCCACACCTCGTACTTTGCATGTTTACGTAGCGATATTCCAACGCTCTATGATCTATGATACGTGTAATGTTATACCAGGTACCAGATACCTGGTATGTGTGTATGCGTCCTCAGTCCTGAGTGCTGACAGACCACGAGCACGAGATCAATTTGCCCAGGGCAGCACGTACGTGCTGTTAGTACCTTGCCGGGATATACTTTACCCCCCCATGCCCCCCCCGACAGATCCACAGCAGGGTGATTGTGCCCTGTGGCACCAGTACCTGGCCCAGAACTGGTTTTTGTTGTAGGTGGCTTCAAGTATCGCTAGTGTGTGTGTTTTTTCGTCCCATTTATTCTGGGCGCCTACACCTTTCGGTATGTTGACGCACCAGCCGGGGTCACACAGAAGAAGGGTAAACACAGGATGTACCTTGATCCTGAACTGACTTCAGTAGATCGCTCGATACCCATTGTATACCGCCAACAACAACACACCTGCTCCTGGAATGTCCTGGCACAGCAGCAGTATTGAAGCTTTTATCTACCGGGTATTATGTTGTGTGATTTTTAGTTGTTGAACCAAATTGCAGAACTTACTTGGTATTATAGGCCCTTGTTGGTCAATAACCAGTCTTCATAACCGGTATCAAGCACGGAACCACTGGGGGAGCTTCTACCCGGCGCGGAGACAGATTATTACGGGGAACCATAGTGATCAGGACGCATCAAATGCATAAAAAAAACTGCGTGGTATACATTACAGTAGTAGTATTTTTACTAAGCGTACTTGGTCCTGATCACTATGTTCCCCCGAAATAGTGGTGGGTGATAGGCGGCAGGGGAAAGTCAGCGGAGGCCCCTCTTTTGCTCACATATTGGCCGTCCGTACTATGCCGGCGTCGCGGCACAGGATGTTGCGTGTGTGTGTGATGAGCGCGCCGGGGTGGGGCGACCTGCTTGAGGGTCACAACCTGTTACGGACTATCATGGCATGCATTTCATTGTGTCGTATATATATAGCACATAGGTCACAACTCGCAACTCGCTCATTCTGGACGATGCAAGCGATTGTTGACGATGCCCACGGGGAGCATTGCTTTGCCTGGGATAATACCCTTGCTCGCGGCTGCCTACTGCTGTCCACAGCGTGCAGGCTTCCACCCACCACGGTCAGGTTTTCCGTCGTTCGGCGTATCTGGATAGATGTGATTAGATGTGCTCTTACTCGCACGTATTGGTGTATTTATACTCCGTTGTTTGTAGCACTGGGAAGCGATGATAGGGCTTAATTGAACGCCTAACGACGGCCCCGGCCTCCCGGACTACGAATCGATCACGGTTGAAATAGCCTAGGAGGGAAACACTGGTGTGTGCTGTTAATCCTGTTGTCTTCCTTGTATCGGCACATGCCACTAATATGTTCTCGAGTGTAGTGCAGTGTTTCCGCCGTATAGGTAGATACCAGGTATTTATATAGCAATCATCTGTGAACACCTTCTTGTTTCGGCCCGTTGCGAACGGCGACCCAGGCTCTCGGTGCAGAGAGCGCGAAAGACGCTCGGTTGCCTTGCCTCGCACGCGGTGGGCTGCCGACGTTGCACTCGGCCGGTGGTTCTCGCTTTTTAGTTGCCACAATGTACAGCACGCGGCCCTCCCGCTGACTTGTGTGTGCGGCAGCTCGTAGCGCAGCAAAAATAGCACGCCCCTCGCGGGTCCTCAGTCTCGCGTTTTTCGACGCCCACCCACCCACCCACCCACCCGCCTACCCACCCACCCACCCGCTCAGTGAAGCGTTTAATGCCTAGCCGTCCTTTTTCAGCGCAGTAGCGCACAATCAGTGGTCGCTGTAAGTTCGTTCGAGTAATTTTGGAGCATGGAGCTCGGGCTAGCAGCTGTTTCACCGCCCCGGGCACCCTTCCCGCGCTACATATTGCGTGACGCTTGACGCGCAGAAACTGTCGGGGAGGAGCGGACCTACCAGCACGTTTCTCTGTTTCTGTCGCAGGCACGCAACAAGACTGCTGTGGCGTCAAAATAGTTAATGGTCATGGCATACGACTACGACCATGCATAACATGAGTGTACCCCCTCCCCCCTCCTCACGCCTCCCGTTCCTCGCTCCCTCCTTCCCCCCCCTTTTTTGCCCCCGCATCCCGCTCCACTGGCGACGATAGGATCATATATGCGATTATGATCGAAGACACGTTCCCCATCGGAGTGACGAACACTTTTGGGTTCCTGGCGGGCAGCCTGTACTCGTTCGTGTACCTCCGCAACTGCTGGCACGACAAGCGCGAGCACGTGCGGCGCGAGGCGTGGTGTATTTTCCTTGCAGCCGTCGTGGTCATAACGTGAGTGTTTTTTGTGTCTTCTTCTTTGTTGTCATTGTCGTAGACGGCGTGGCATCCCCCCGCCCCTACGCCCCCGTCCCCGTCCCTCTCCCTTACGTACGTACCCTGTTCATCGAGGAGCCACCCGCCAGCCTCCCTCTCCCTCTCTCTCTCCCACTCTAGTAAGGAGGGTTAGAACAATTATTTGGGGGACCATAGTAAGTAGAACCTACGGTATACACAAAAAACCTATATATTTACCTATTTTTACTCAACAATATTTGGTCCTACTTACTATGGTCCTCCGTTAATAGTGCACCCCTACGTACGTATTATACGTAGATCAGCTCCATCCAGCAGCAAGAAAGGCCCGCCCGTACTGTCTGTACGAGACAAGACGGCAAGTGTGCCTCCTCATCCCACCCCTCCCCCACCCCACCCCGGCCCAGCCCAGCCCACCCCAGCTCAGCCCGTTCTCTCCTATGAGTGCGGTGGTCCGAACGGTCGATAACGCTTCCTGTCCCCACGCGCCGACTCGGTCGAACGTTGTACTCCGTCTTCCCTCTTTTCAGGGTGATGACGTCGGCGAGCATCGTCCTGGCCGTCGTGTGGTCCCGCCAAACGGCGGTGGATCACGTCGGCTACGTGGTCGACGTCTTCAACGTGATGCTGTACGCGTCGCCCCTGGCGCTAGCGTGGAAGGTGGGTGTCTCCATAGCTCTTGTTCTCGAGCTGCTGTACGTAAGTGTATAGTCGTAGTCATGGTCGTCGTCGTTGTCGTCGTCTTTTTGTTGTTGTTTTTTTGTCTCGCAAAAATGAACGCGCGTTTGGGTTGTTTTTACGCCATAACGATTTTGTCGGTCGTTGGTGTTCGAGCCCCCCCCCCCCTTTTAGTAGGATGCGGCTCACCCTTCATGCGACTCGCCGAACACCTCACGGCGCTTCGCGCTTGGTGCTACCAATGTCTGCCTGGTCGGTGAAAATCCGACATGCTCCGTCCCGTCATGTTATGGATGCGAGGGTCTATGGTCATACGACTACGGCCATGCATGAAAATGAAGTACACCCCTCCATCCATCCATGAAATCCATCAACCCTTTCTCATAAGACGGTTGAACGGTTGATTGCGATGCTGAGGCTTGTTTCTTCACCCCCCAGCCTCGAGGGCTGATTGAAAACAGTAGGCATGCTGACGGCGTTCCTCCTGAAGCGACAGCTGGGCGTACTGTTTTGTGAGTCCCCCGACCCGCAAACGCTGGGCTTCGTTTTCGTCAGGCCGCCAGTGCTACCCGCGTCTCCCTGTTCCGCGCAATCCCCTGCGGTTGTTTCCGATACACGATAAGCTGCGCTCCCCGGTAGTCACAGCAGAGTATGTCAATTGCTGTCTCTGGAAGTGGCTACACCGGGAAACAAATCAATTAATTCGACGCTGTCATCCATATACAAAAAATGATGCCTCACAAGCGGTTCTTAGTAGGATGCAGCTCACCCTTCATACGACTCGCCGAACATCTCACGGCGCTTCGCGCTTTGGTGCAAGCAGTGTCTGACTGTTCGCTGAAGACCCGACGGGCTCCATCCCAGCGTTGCACTGGTAGGGATGCGAGGGTCTATGGTCGTACGACTCCGGCCATGCATGACGTGAGCACACACCCTCCCCCCCCCATCCCCGGCAACCCTTAAAAATTGAAACACCCATCCATCCGCCGGCCGTCAACCGAACCCTACCAAACGAAACCGAACCAACACCGGGACCAAAAAAAACAAAACGAATGAATTAACCGAAAACAGACCAAGCAAGCGTCTTCGTGTCATAACGTACGTATCTGGCATGTACTGCCGCACCCGTAACTAACCCCCGTTTTTGTTTCCCTTCAATTTTCCCGAACGAAATGCGCCAAGGTCCTTCGAACCGGATCGACCTCAGGCATGTACCTCCCCCTGTCGCTGACCATCACCGCCGCGGCAATCCTGTGGGCGACCTACGGTTTCCTCACCTCGGACTGGTTCGTCGCGGCGCCGCAGTCAGTCGGCTTCCTGGCCGGGGTCGCGCAGCTTCTGCTCTTCTTGAGGTCAGACTTCGAGCGAGACGCGTGCTAGGATGAAGGGATAGCATTGTCGATCGGGTTAATCGTATACCAGTACCTTTTTTTTCTCTACGTCATATTGTAAGTGAGGGATGCGACAGCTCCCCATCAAGTGAAGAGCCTCGGATTTTTTTATTTTTTATTTGTTGTGCTCTTCTTATCGTGTCGTGTGTCGCGAGCTGATTGCTTGTGTGTTTTGTGTGTTTTTTTTGCTTGTTTTGTTTTGTCGCGGTCCGCGCACGAGCCCCGACAGCGTTTTTTGTTTTTGTTTATTTTTGTGCGTCATCGGGCTTGTTTTATCGTGTTTGCGTGGCGGTCGTTGTTTGGGCCCATCCGATACGTTACGTTACGTTGTGTTGTGTTGCGTTACGTTATGTTACGTTACGTTACGTTACGTTACGTTGCGTTGTGTTGCGTTGTGTTGCGTTCGTTTGCCAAGCTGCTACTGCTGCAGCGGGGAGTCCCGGGCGCACGGTGGCGTGCGACACAAGACGTTTTTGTTTTTTTTTCCCGACCGGCAGCGTGGGGAATGACGGCAAAGCAACCTATATGTAGTGAGATGCTTTCCAAGTTGTAAAAATGAAGAAAAATATAACGGCAGGCGACAGCACGAAGTTGCACGGCACCATCATCCAGCTGCCCCCACCACACCCCGCCCTTCCCTCGTTCAAATCCTTTCCACCCCCCCCCCCCCCCCCCCACCCGTTTTCGCGCCTTTATCCTTCGCCCTTTCAGGTTTGGCGTCGCCGATAACAATGAGCCGTCCGAAGGGCAGCCGGGCCCAGGGGAAAGGGGACGCGAGGGCGATCGGGATGACCTCGGGCAGGCACCCGAAGGCGAGGGGGGTGGGGGGGCAGATCGCGACGCCGCGCCTGGACCGGGCGGCGGAGGCGAGGGTCCTAATGGAAACCGGCCTGAACAGCCGTTGAGAGAGCCGTTGATAGCCGGAAGGGAGTTGTCGTCGTCTTAAAGATGTCGAGGATGGTCATGGTTTGTATCGTGATGCTTGTGGTGACGATGATTGTTACGATGATAGGGAGGAGACTTTTTTTTATTTGTGTGTACCTGGCACATGTACATTTTCAATATTTTTCGCCGGACGGGGCATCGTTTGGTGCACAAGAAACGGGCAGAGGTCACTGTATTGGCGTTGTTGCTGTTTTTGGCTGGGAGTGTGTGTGTACTCGTGTCGTGCACGGCCGTAGTCGTACGACCATAGACCCTCGTATCCCTACAATACCGAGACGGAGCACGTTGGGTTTTCACCAACCAGATGTGGGGAGGGGGGGGGGGGCGTACTCATTTGTTGCTTGCCTTAGTCACTTGACCATTGACCGGGGGGGTAAGGCGATGGTGACGAGTGCTCCGAGATAATACACTGGTTGCTGTGCGTCGTGCTGCAATTGACGACCTCAACTACATACTCACAGTTAGGGGGGGAGGGGGGGGTATACGTTCGTAGTGGCCTTGTGGCCGGCACCGCTTGCACGTTGCGTATCATACGACAACACCAAATTCTCTGATAGAAAGACTGGCCAACTCTTCACGTGCTTTCTCGTGGGGAATGTCCGTTTCTCTCTGCGTCTGTGTGCGCGTTGACACGTTGTTAGTTGTCGTTTGTTTTCTTGCCTACATGGCCTCGTGTGAATAATGCACCTCATTTACGAGGTAGTTTCTGTTTTGTTTTTTGGTGCTGTTGATTTTATCTGAAGTACGGTTTCGTTGCTATATCTAGTTGACTACTCGATGGCTCTCATGCCCAGGGCAGGGAGCAAGGGGGTATCGTCACCCCGCGTTTGGTGGCAACACCGCATATATGTATAATGGCTCTATTGAAAAATAAATTGTTTCATTTTATCCTAAAAAACAATAAGAGTTGTCCAACGAACAGCCTCACAGGTTCTGAGTCGGCGGCTGTGAACGCCCTGCATGGTAACACATCGTGTTTGTCACAAAAAAAAGTACCCCTTCATCTCCAAATCGGTCGTCACAGCTCCAGCTCCACATGACACAATGTTCTCCTGCATCTCCCATCATCAGCTCTACTTCCCAGCGTTTTATCCTCGTTGTCGGTCTTGAGCTAACAGCTTCCGCGTGTGGTGTCGGCCGGGCAGCGTGGGGCAAAGGCAGGCCTTGCTCAGCGCACGCCGCGCGCGCATCGTGTATATCGACAACCATAAGCGTCCGAGCTGTAAGGCATTGCGGCCACCGAGCGGGCCTGCTGTCTTCGCGTCACGCTGTGGCTCACGCAATATTGATATTGAATGGGTTGGTAGGTATTGGGTACATCGTCCGCTGCTGAGCATGGTACGCGCGGGTTCGAGTCCCGGCATGATCGCTTATGTTTTAAGGTTGGAAAGGGCTACGTAGAAGTTTCTTGATTCATTTCCCAGCAGTAGCGCGTGGCGAGGGGTTCGCCCCGGAGGTCATTGCCGAGACCGAGTAAAACTCATGCACAAAGTATATACCTGGTATTTTGTTGGATAGAAGGTGGCATCCTGTATGAGCGAATCAGGGAGAGCCTACTACTCCACTACGACGTAAGTCAGCGCTGACTGAGTATAGTAGGATATCCCTTCAACCCAATAACCTCTTGTGTTATTACAATAACAAGAGAGACAAGATACCATATTGTCAACCGAACGACGTCGAGGCACATTTCTAGCCGAGACGACGCCACGTGTTAAGGTACCAACGTGGTTGTGGTACCAGACTACGACGACACAGTAGTATGAGACGGGCCCTACTGCTGCTGGTGTTATGCAGCTTGCCTCTGGTTCTTATATTGATGATAAGTCACTCGTGGCCGTTGGTATTTTAGATCATGACTGGCCCTGACGTCTTCTGACAAAGAAGGGGCGAGTTGTTCCTCTTTCAAAGGAATAGTTATTAACGCCCCAATACCTATTAGAGGTATACCGCTGTACGGGGATAGCATAGCACCGCCTCCGTCCTGCTTTCTTCTGCAGTCCTGCTGTACCTCCGCGTTTATTTCCCTATAATATACTCCACCCCTCCCTATTGTTATAAGGCTTACCCTGGGCTGGGTAGTCGATCGATTATTTGCCCAGCCCAGGGTAAGCCTTACAACACCCCCCTCTCCTCTGCTCCGTCTCGAAAGGGCATGTGTGGTCAATGGTCAAGACTAAGGCAAGCAACAAATGAGTACGCCCCCCCCCCCGTCCTCTGAACGGCGGGATCTTTGAGACGGAAGTGTATGCTGTACCGTATACCTGGTGCACCCGCCCGCATCGTTTTAGTACCTGGGGAACTAGGGTGCGGCCTTCAACGCCACCCGTGACGTATGCCTGCCGCCGCCTGCTCTTCTTCACTCCCTCCTCGTGCCACCTGACCACGAACCGTTCGGCTGCTTGCAGGATCCTAGGGTACCACTTGCCCACCTTATATGCTATTGTACGAGTCGTGGTTCACAGCTCGGCCTCCAAAGACTAACAAAGGGGAGTGTTCCGTGGCTCGAAACGCTTTGAGTGATTGCACCAGTTCTTCGGTCTTCCGCCTGGTCCCGAGTCTCCCCACCGACTTCGTCGCGAACGTCGCCCGTCTGTCGGTAATCGCCCCCGTTTTGCCGCACCCCTTCCCTTACGCCGTCAAACGGATCGCTGTTTCGACGCTCTCGCAGTGTGCCTTCCTGAGGGTCTTCGGCCTACGAGAGGGTGTGGTGCGGTCCGCACGTTGTCGATGCTGGAAGCCATTGACTCCCACAGGGAGGGGCACTTGGCGGTGCGCAGTTCGGAGCTATATGGGCTACAACAGCAGTATGAACTCTGTGGCGGATAGCATGAAAAAAGAGCAGTTCTTTCTTTTATACTGCTGCTGCTGTGCCTCCACGGCCCGTACGAGGTTCGGAGTTGGCGACGTGTGTTCCACGCTGATGGTCCACGCCACCGATCCACCCGTACCACAGGGTCTCGATCGCCCCGGCCTTCAGCATGCTGACTTGTTTACGTACTGAGCGGTGCGGTGGTCGAATCGTACAATCATTAGAGCTCTCGAGCGCACAGTTTGAGGCATGCCCACATAGATAGATGAGTCGGATCCATCCACTAGTTGATGATCTCGTGCAACATTTTTTTCATGAGGGTTGGAGCTTGGAGCTTGGACTTCGGGTCGTTGCGGATTCGTACTGACCGACAGAGCTTTGCTGCAACGCTCGTATCGTACGCTATGCGCGTGTTTTCACGCGTCTGCCACGCATGCATGAACATAGGATACGTATGATCGTATGATACGTATACCGTCCGCGTTGGAGCGCGGAGTCGGGGGGACACATGATGAAAGCGACGGGACTGTCAGCCGGCAGCCAGAAATCGACCAATCTTCATACACTGCGGCACTTTTGTTTTTCAGCCAATGAAATGGCGATGATCGCGCCTTGTTTTTCACTTGACTCCAAGGGCCCAAACTCCAAACTCCAGGTGCAAGGTTCTTCAGGTACACGTACAACTGGTACGTCGTAGAGGGCCAGCAGAAGGGGGAGCCACAAGCAAAGAGCAAGCAACACTATCAGCAGCAGCGCAGTATCTCTCCGCAGCAAGAAAAACAGGCGAAGGCGCTGCTTAGCTGCACCCTTCGAGAGTCTCGCGGGGAGGCTTCAGCAAGCATTACGGTCTGCTATCATTCACAACAATGGTGAATGACATTGGAGTCTTGGGGACCATAGCAGCCGTGTTGCTGAGCATAAGCCCCTTCCAGGACGTCCGCGGTGAGAGCAAAGCAAAGCGAGGTCTGCAACCTACAAAGCGAGAGAAGGCTCATAGGCCACGTACTGGTACCGATCCATAGTCTGCCCGTACATCAGCAGATAGCTTTTGATTGCGCAATGTCGGGCCTATGGTTATCTACTTGTACCTGTTTTGTGCTGCTGTGGTACGCTTGAGCGGCGAGTTACTCTCTCAGTAGTCAGTACGCGTATCAGCTACGATCAGCTATGATTCAGCGGGGTGTACCCGCCGGATACCCGGGTAATAGATTAAAGGGGCTAATCTCTACGACTACTCCTGGCTCATCGTGTTCAGCGCGTACGACATCACCGCGTACTACTGATGTACAGACGTTTGTCAGAATCCGGCAGCATGTGGGTGTGGGGCACATTTAAATCGGTTGTTGGTGAGGTGGGATATAACCTACCAACAGCTTACTGCGGTGGACTACGTACTGTCCTTAGTACTCGTACCTACCGAATACTGCTGTAAGAAGGCGTTCATTTAAATCGGTTGTTGCTGGTTTAGACGTATCGACACCTTCTGTACCACACTAGAAGTGTTAGCCGACAGGTACTATTAATACCCGTACCCGCCAACTTTGGGAAAACATACCCGGGTACTCACGAGTATTTACAGCCATTTTGGGCGGGCACCCGGGTACGCGTTTGGCGGCAAGTACCCGTCTAACACCCAGGTACTTGTCTAACACCCGGGTACCGGAGTGCCCGGGGCCCAAATACTCGGCGAGTATGACGTGCTAATCGTAACCGTGACGGGTATTAGCAAGGCGGGTAATAAATACCCGTCTAACACCCGGGTACCCGTCTCAAACCCTGGTACTCGTCTAACACCCAGGTACCCGTCTAATACCCGGGTACCGGAGTGCCCGGAGCCCAAATACTCGGCGAGTATGAAGTGTTAACCGTACCCGTGACGGGTATTAGCAAGGCGGGTAATACTCGCGAGTACCCGGGTATTTTTTCAACACCCGGGTACCCGTCTAACACCCTGGTACTCGTCTAACACCCGGGTACCCGTCTAATACCCAGGTACCGGAGTGCCTGGGGCCCAAATACTCGGCGAATATGAAGTGTTAACCGTGCCCGTGACGGGTGTTAGCAAGGTGGGTAATACTCGCGAGTACCCGGGTAATTTTTCAAAAGGGTAACACCTATAGTATAGTATTTTTTCAACACCCGGGTACCCGTCTAACACCCTGGTACTCGTCTAACACCCGGGTACCCGTCTAATACCCGGGTACCGGAGTGCCTGGGGCCCAAATACTCGGCGAGTATGAAGTGTTAACCGTGCCCGTGACGGGTATTAGCAAGGCGGGTAATACTCGCGAGTACCCGGGTAATTTTTCAAAAGGGTAACACCTATAGTATAGTATATGGCCCAGGGTTATAATTAGGTGGTGAAACGTGCGCAAGTGCTAGCAATTGCACCAAATTTCTGAAATATCGGCTTTCGCGCACCACAAAAAGCAGGAGATGTGCGGCTTGCCGCACATCGTTTTTCGGCCCCCGCACACTTTTTGGCCGCAGGCCAAACAAATGTGCGGGTCCATTTCGCCGTAGGCGAAAAACAAAATTGGGGGGCTCTTTTCGCCGCAGGCGAAAAAATGATGGGGCTTTTTTAGGCCTTTTTCTTGTGATTTTTCTTGTGATTTATTGCCAGGCACTGAGCGAGACCTTCGTCAGGCTGTATGCGGACTGCTGGAGCGCGGTTCAGAGTTCAATCGGAGGTAGTAACTTCCCGAACCTGTACAAGGTCGTCAAAATATACATTGTACAGCCGCTTCGAGTGCGAGCGCGGGTTCTCGGCCCAAAACAGGATCAAGACTCCTAGCCGCAGCGAGCTTTCGGTGGCACGCCTTGAGCTCTTGATGCGGCTGTCTTTGTCGTACAGGAAACAAGGCGTTGACCTGACAAAGCGGCTCGACATCCTTCGTGAAGCGTCCGTTTTTTTCGACGATGCCCTTGCAAGGCGCAAGTAACAAACACTGGAACGAACGAGAAAGATATTTCGTTCTGGGTGGGATGATAGCGTTGTATAGCAGTTGTATAGCAGCTGTTGTATAGCATGTGAGAGGGCGAAGGCGAGTTTGCAGGGTGCTAGTGGAAAATTTTCGGTGGTAAGGGGGAGAATCAATTGATTTCAACATGTTGATGATTCCTCAGAGTTGACCTGCGCGCTGGCATCCATTGCAGTTATGTGGAGCAGGTTCTGGCTGTGCTTGTTTGTGTGTTATTTGCAAGACGAGCGAATGAGACGCACATTTTGAGTACATTTACGCACATACGTCCAAATTTTTCGCCTCCGGCGGCCCTCCGGGAGCCCTCCGGGAGGCGTTACGCGCACATGTTGCTGGAGCCCTAATTATAACCCTGGTACTTACTAGTTTTTATTAATAGTTTTCACATATACCTGGTATCATACAGCGGTACGGCAGCAGCAGCAGTATACGTTGTATGCGCAGTATGCGCGGTATGATATTACGGAGGACCATAGTAAATAGGACCAAATATTGTTAGTAAAAATAGGTAAACATATAGTTTTTTGTATGTACCGTAGGTCCTATTTACTATGGCCCTTGGCCGTAATAGTTTACTCCTCTTCCTATACTACCTACTACTCCTACGACTAATACTAGTACTACTACTGCTGCTGTGCGCTGTATATACGTCTTCCGTGTTGACCAGACATCCACCAGACCCAGTGCGTGACCGAGCGGAGCATCTTCCCGTACTGCATGATGATGATCGACGGAGCCAGCGGGTATGAACCTTTAGCGCGTGAAAAACGTGATCATATTGTATGCGTGTTGTGTTCTTCGTATATATAGAGAGCTATGTGCTGGCGGCACATTGGCACGTTGGCTCTGAAAAATAACGCCTATGATAGAAGGCGTATAGTAGTTCGGCCGGTACTTTAAGTAGTTGTTTGCGGGGTCCTTTTTGGTATTTATTATAAATACGTAGGGCAATTCTATGTGCTCTCGTCGTCGTTGTCAACTCTGATTACCTACACAGAGTCGCACAGGATGGTATGTGCGTGTGTGGGGGGGGGGTGTACTCATGTCGTGCACGGCCGTAGTCGTATGACCATATATGTGGGGGGGATGATAAGCGCACGGCGGTGAGACAACTCGCACGTCGAGCATTTTTTGGCGGTGCAAAGCGATTTTCGAGGATGCAAGCGAAGCCCTGGCAGCGAGAATGATTGACTAGCCTTTTACGACGCGCTCCTGGCTAGCCATCAATCAATAGTATATTGTTGATATTTTTGTTGCTGAGCTTCGGGTGTGTAGTGTGTGTCATTAATTTATCATAAACGAGGCGCGGAGAGCGAGAAAGGCGGTCGGTGGCCTTGCGGTGCACGCCATAGGCTGCCGATGTCGTTCCCGGCGCCGGTGGTCCTCACTCGCTCGACGGCACCGCACCCACGCTGTGGAGTGCTTGGTACCTGGCCACGCCCGGCCCAGCATAGCAGCGCACAGGCATCAGTTTGCTGTCGTATTAATAGTTGTTGGGGGTTTCTTGGGGTTACCAGGAGCGTATATTTCAGTCTAGCAGTGGCTCAGTCGCCTCCGCGCCCACCCCGCGTGATGCGTGACGCTTGGCACATGAAGAAACTCTAGGGGGGGAGGGGGGGGGGGCGTACTCATTTGTTGCTTGCCTTAGTCATTTGACCATTGACCACGCATCCCTTTCGAGACGGAGCTAGAGGGGGGGCGGGGAGGTAAACCAGTGTTCTCCTCTTTTTATGTCGCAGGCATAAGACTGTCGTCATAGTGGTTCATCCTCGCCCCCCGCCGCCGCCGCCACCCCTTGCCCTCCTCGCCCCCCTGCGCCCACTCCCCTTTGGCAACGATAGGTTCTTGTTATCAGCGATGATCGACCAGGAGTTCAACTCTATGGGCGTGGTCAGCGGTTTCGGTTTTCTGGCGGGCTGCGCTTACTCGTTCGTATACCTCCTCAACTCTCGTCTCGACAAGGGCGGGCACGTCCACCGTGAAGCGTGGCGCATTTTCCTCGGAACCCTCTTGGTCATCGCGTGAGTTTTGTTTTGGTAACCGGCGCAGCCTGTCTCTCTCTCCCCCCCCCCCTATCTCCCCGTCGTCCACGATATTTTCTCGTTCTCTGTGAATTGTTTTCCTTGCGGTTTGGGTCGATTGGTATCAATGTCAGCGAAACTCCCACGAGTGTTTTGCTTCGTCCATTTCCCCCAGTCCCCCCGCCCACCCTGAGCAGCGTGTCATATCCTTGGGCGTTTTGTATATTTCAGAGACTCCAACGCGGTGTGACAAAACGTAGACGTTTGAATTGTGGGCGTGGCAGCGAAAAAAGTTGGCACTCGTTGGGAAAATCGTTGTCTGTCATACCGGTGGGGTGGGATGGGCCTGGTCGAGTTTCACGGGCACATACCGCCACGCTCAGGTATCATCAATAGTTAGCAGGATAGGGTGATGATGGTGAACGATTCCGGCGTTCCTCGAAGGAAACCGAAAGTCGTACATATATACGTATTCACCCGATATATAGCGTTGCGTTTTCTGGAAGGTGTGCACACGGTAG
>MEHQ01003308.1:161805-168942 GCA_008828725.1 Saccharina japonica
GCCATCGACGTACCAGTACTAGATAGTGGAGTGGATGATGCTGAGATCCCCACCCACAGCCTCCGCCTCCAGCCAAGGGCGGACTCGGACCACAAACAGTATTTGTAAAAAAGGTACCATGGTTATGTGTCATACACACCCCGTAGCAAACGTGGTCGAGGTATAAAGCACAGCTTGCACATCATATAAGGGTTTCGAGGAGGAAATCAGTAGTAGTGCGAGCTACACCAACACAGCAGCTACAGCAGCAAGCAGCTCTCATCGTACAAACAGCAGTGCAGCAGCAGCAGCATCTTCACCCCCCTGGTATCTCGCGCAAACAAATATTTGGAAAAATATATATCTTAGGAAATCAGTTCGCGGCCCCTATCGCGCCGCCGCTACATGCTGCTCCCCGTCTGCCCCGTCGAGCAAACCTTCACGGCTGCCTGGGGCTGCAGACTGGCCGTAAACATAAGGTAGATTTGCAACTAATGTGACTATCTGAATGTATCTTATATTTACGACCAGACAAATGGTATCGTTTTGGAGTCTACAAGAAATCGGCCATCTCTCGATGCTCCAACCAAAAAAACGTCGGTAGTTAAGAACTAGAGCTGGGTATCGTGTTGAAAACCGGGGGGATTTTTTTTTTTTTTTTAAAAAAAAAAAAAAAAAAAAAAAAAAAAACGGAATCAACTGCTGAGAGCGCCAATTAATAGTAGCGTGGGTAGGCGCAATTCGATGCGAGTCGACGAGGGAAGGAAAGATAAAATGATACATTGCCCCCCAAAAATGAATATACGCCGATTCTGGATATATCATATCATATCATAATTATTTGCTGCATAACAGGTCTCCTGAATCATGGATTATGTTCGGGAGATATGATATGTTATTACACGATATCCGGATGGACTACGGGGATAATAAGTGATATATCTGTGAATATCCGTGATATTTCCGATATATCAGTGATGTATCATTTCTGTTGTTTGTACGCGCGATAAAATGTAAGGATCTAAGTATACGTAGAGAACAGGATACTCCTAACCAGGTCAGTATGGAGACGGGTACTCGTGGTACTTCACGTTGTTGCGTATAGGAGATAGAAGAAGAGCAGTTATTCCGTTGCGCGTGATGACACGACTGGACAAGCACGAGATGACAAAGCCATGCGGAACATCCCGATAGTTCCCACCTAAATACGCGCTCCAAGTACTACCAATACGATTCTATACCGATACCAGGTATTATTACACAACGTTCATAACATCTATAGTCAGCATACCATAACACTCACCCACCTGCATGAGCCGTATATGCAACGAAATAATGAAAATTCGTGAAACCCCGATTCCACGAACTAAAACATGAGTCGAAGATGCGCTCCATCAAAACCACTCCCACTACCGCTGGAACGCAAGGCCACGAAGCCGATCAGCAGTAACATAACACATATGGCTATCTATCAGGCTACACAGAGTATTAGGACGAATTTCACGATGTATAATATCATATTATGCCTGGTACATAACAAGGTGCGCCATACTATTAATACTAAGTTTGAAACCTGGTAGCAACATAAGGCACCACGTTTGTGGGCATCACGTTATAAATATACGATTGTGCTTGCCATCCGACATGTGCAGCATGCAGCATGGGCTTCAACATTGATCACTCATAACATTCCCGAAAGAAGAATACAACCCTGATATTATTGTTCCATTTCCCGTCCGACAATGTGCACCACAATGGTGTCACATGCCACTAGCTACATGCCAAATGACGGAGAAGAAGCAAGGTTAAAATCAGCCCAAGAACACAACGTACGACAACTATCCACTGCTCACTGCACAATAAGCAAGTCTCCTCAAACCAACAAACTCATTTCCACCCCTAAATGTACCAAGCTAGAACCAACACCCCTCCCCCCCCACCCCGCCCACCCCCAGCACTCCCAAACAAGCATTGAAATAAATTCCACTGTCCACACAAATGGCCGGATTCAAGTTGCCGCGAGCGTATTTCAACGCACAGCAGGCTGTGCGGTGTTGCTGCTCAATACTGTTTCGCTCCGACTGTGGCTCTGCTTTCTGCAACCCCTCCCCCCAAAATCTACTGATGATGTTACCCCCCTTGTCCCTTACCAACGTAATACAGCTACTCGTAGGTATTTATTTTGACCAATGAGGCAGCAGTTTTTGAGTTCTGCTGTATCCATTTGGTCAATAGCAATGTGCGAGTCCAGTAGCTGCTGTGGCGTCTTAACTGACCCATCCATGCTCTCGTGTCATCGTCATCGTTATACATTAATTAATAATGCGGTACATCCAGTGACCTTTCGTCGAACAATATACTTGTCGAAATTAGTGTTTGTTTAGTTTATAAAGTACTCGTACGGCATTCTACATTCTACGCGGTCCATCTATTGGTCGCATTCATCCGCAGTTCAGCAGATCCACTGACACCACAAATCAGAGCTCGAAGTGTGAAATATCCCGATATGTCGGCGATATATCACGTGATATATCGGATATATCCCATGATATCGACGGATATATACCATGATATACCGTATCTCGCATTTATACCCAATATTCCATAATACCGTCGGGATATGAGACAAAATATAATTAGGCACTTTATATCTAGATTGAGGGAAAAAATCTGGATATAAATAAATATGGCCATATCATATCCATATTGGGTAGATATATCCTCGCACGGGATATGGATACCCAGCTCTATTAAGAACACACGTCCAACTCTACGACGAGCTGCTGGCCACGAGCGCCGCCCTTGGTATCCACTTTATCCCCCTCGGCTCCTTTCGAGTGTCGGTCCCCCCTAGCCTCCTTTTCTCGATTGGCCGGCCCTCCCGGCCTCCGCCTCTCCGTACCTCGGTTCCTCCCTCCTTCCATCCCTCCCTTGCTCCGCGGTCTTAAATTATTTTTGACGTTATTTGTACCTGATATGTTTTTCTGTGCTGTCTACAATGCACAGCAAAAAAGCATGATATACCACTTAAACCCAAAATATAAGGAGCTTGTGTGTGTTAACATTTCATTGCAATGTTCCTTATATGTATGATCAGATTGGAAGTATGTAAGCCTTGGGACTACATAAAAATTGTTTTCTGTATCCCGAGCGAGTCTTGTTCCGAAGTTTGAAGTGGCACCGACGATCAATCACGACCTCGTCAACCCTTCCCTCCCGAAGTTAACTGTATTTATTTTGCTTGATTTTTACGCTGTTGTAATTTACATTTTAGCTTTACTTTCCCCCCCCATCCCATCGACACAACAACAAGCAGTAGTATGGTCTCTCCAACAATATAGACAGATAGGTTTGGGGTTTCCGATATAGATAACTCTATGTAAACCTAGGGAATGATGGTCTCCCGTAAAAGTATCGATTTGGGGCGACGGTTCCGCTAAGAAAGAGGCGAGACAAGGACGACGCGTGCTTGCGTCGTGCGCGTGCTTGGACCAAAAGGGGAGCGATTTAGAGTACTGGGACGTGTAATTTTGGAAGCAAAACCTGCCAATGGTGCAATCGTAGGTTTTTTCTACGTATTAAAACCTCGTGGTATATGTTACTGTGGATGTGGTGGTAATGTTACTACTACTACATTTACAGTGGCATCGACCACGTTGTTAGTAACCGCTCGAGTCTAGACGAAGCACGCGTACACAGCTCTCCACCGCTGCCACTACTAATACTATTAATAAGAACCGCTTGTGAGGAGGGACTTGCATATGGACGACAGCCTCCAATGCATTGATTCCATCTCTGGGGTGGGGGGGGGGGGGMGGKTACTCATGTCGTGCACGGCCGTAGTCGTATGACAATAGACCCTCGCATCCCTACAATGCCGGGACGGAGCACATTGGGTTTTCACCAACCAGGCAGACATTGCTTGCACCAAGCGCGAAGTGCCGTGAGGTGTTGGGGCGAGAGTCACATGAAGGGTGAGCTGCATCCTGCTAAGAACCGCCTGTGAGGCGGACTTGCATATGGACGACAGCCTTCAATGAGTTGAATTAATTTCTGGTGTGGCCACTTCCAGAGACAGCAATGGGTATCACTACGTACCTGCCTCGTGGATGCCTTACCATACACACACTACGTGATACCTGGTACGATCATTCCCCTTGTGCGGAGATGAGGTTATCAACCCCGCACAAATGATCTAACAGGACCGCCAGCATGGGTGACCGCCAAATAATAATAAAAAACGGTACCCTGGTTGTCGAGCTCACGCAGTGAGAGGCGTGTTTCACAGCGTCGTTGCCAACCGACGCCAACCCAACCTATAAATATACCATATATTTATGAAGCGAGGGGGGGGGTGGGGGGGGGGGGGGGGGGGGGGGGGGGGGGGGCGTACTCATTTGTTGCTTGCCTTAGTCATTTGACCATTGACCAACACCACCGCCGCGAACAATCGCCCCGGCAAACACGGTCAACCAAGCAAAACCAAGCGAACAAATACAAAACACAAAACACGGACGGGAGCAAAGGTCGCCGGAAAGTATGCACATTGTACGTGCGTCATCCAACGTATTATAACCAAACCTTCCAAGTCGTCAGCATCGTCGCCCCAAGGACACACACAGGGGCCGCCGTAAATATTCACATGTACGCGACGATGCAGAGTGTTTTACCACCTTCCACGTCACCGTCTCTGTCCGAACGACACCCCCGCGCCACCCGAAAGGCTATACCTATCAATGACTGGCAACCGATAACAACAATAAAACTAGACAAAGCATCCGCCTTTTGTTTCAGATCCCAACTATTGTATACCGGAGAACGACTCACACTCACCACTACGCCTGTCCTCTCCCCCCCTCCCCCCGGCAAGGCACCCAAGAGGCAGATACATAAGGCAGATACATAGTAATACCCATTTCTGTCTCTGGAAGTGGCCACACCAGAAATTAAATCAATTAATTGGAAGCTGTCGCCCATATGCAAGTCCGCCTCACAGGCGGTTCTTAGTAGGATGCCGCTCACCCTTCATGCGACTCTCACCCCAACACCTCACGGCGCTTCGCGCTTGGTGCAAGAAATGTCTGCCTGGTTGGTGAAAACCCAATGTGCTCCGTCCCGGCATTATAGGGATGCGAGGGTCTGTGGTCATACGACTACGGCCGTGCACGACATGAGCACACCCCCCGCCCGCTTGCACCGGTCCCAAGTCAACCCCCCCTGGCTTTGCGAGCCGCCGTGTCACAAAGCCAAGCCCCAAATAAATATCATGTTGCCAGATTTCGGTCTGTCTGTGTTTCCGGCCGCTTAAGAACAGCCGCGGATAAGACCTACCGTTCGATCGATCGATGCGGAAGCCCGTTCTCTCGTGGAAAAGAGATCTCGCGCGTTTCGCACCTAAAAGCTGTTCGTTTGGGACACTACAAAACAACCACCAGGTACCCTATATTATTAGTCGCCGGAAGTCTCTCGCCGACGCAAACAGGCAGGAACAAAAGAGCCGGCAGAGACTTTTGCCAGCAACGCCACGCAGGCCATACAAAAACTAAACATCTCTTATTACTATAACCTTGCGTCCCCCCCCCCCTACCCCTCTTATTCGTTCGCCACAACAACTATGGCTTGGCGTCTCCAGCTTTTGATCGACCCACGTCACGAGCAAATGAGCTTCGTTCCTCCGCTTGTCACGCCCGCCTGTCACGCATTAAATAAAAGAAAAAAGAAAACGCACGCGATACGAATAGACATGCACAGCTATTGACGGACGCAGCCGGTTCATAGGTAAAAGCGTAGCTTAAGTGATCAGGACCCCACCCCTTCTCTCCCTCCTCCTCCTCCTCCTCCCGCGCTCCTCGACGCATAAAACGCGATCGCGCGACCTCGGTCCGTAAACCAACCGCGGGTCTTCAGCATCGCCAACATTTCGGCCACGGCTCTTAATGCGCCAAGTGGTGAGCGGTTTGTGTTCGTCACTCCTTAAATGTCGAGTCCACACACAGACACACCTCTCTCGCGAGGCACTCGCTCTCCCCCCTACCTACCAGCCCCGCTCTAGCCTCAAACGGGGCACACGACATCACGTGGGGCCACAGACAACTGTTTTTGCGTGCCGGCAGTTTTCAGACACATATGTCGACCAAGAATGTTCCACCACCAGTGGAAAAAACTTCAATACGTTTTGTTTTTTTTCTTGACTTGGCCAATCAGAAAACTGCGGGCACGAAAATGTCTTTTCTCGGCTGGCGCGAAATGTCTCCCCTTCTCTCTGCTCTGCAAGAATTCTTCTCGGACAAGATGAAATACAAAAAAAAAAGTGACCGAAGTCATCATCCACAGCCAGTTTGTCCGAAAACTAAATGCCGAAAAGTGGCGTCATCATGGATGACGACACATACATGTCGATCAAGAATTTTCCACCAATGAAAATTCCAATTAAAGAAAAAAAAAATGACCAACAAGAAAACTGCGGGGCACGAAACGTCTTTCTCTATATTAAAAAAACACATGCACACACGAGCAACGGCACTAACGACAATCACAGCATCACATGGCAAGATTCTCACATACGAGTATGGTATTCGATATACCGCATGGCATGGCATTCCTTTTGTGCGGCGGCCGCCTTGCCGCTGCGTCGCATCGCATCGCATCGCGTATGTCCTCATGGCACAGCGGCATGGCGCGGCATCGCCACCGCATTGCATTGCATCGCACTGCATAGTACAGCATCGCACGGCCTGTCAGGCACTCACATATCGGATCAACATAGTCTCGTATCGCATCACATCGTATCGTATCGCATTGCACCCCCCGCACCGCCACACCGTGCCACCACGCATCGCGTCACACACTACCAACTCCCCTTCCCCCATTCCTCCACGCGAATCGTACCAGGTACGAATTACTACAACCTAGCCTCTGCCCCACGCCACGTCACGCCACCCACGATAAAACTTGGAACGCCAAACAGCAAGGACAAAGCGAGAGCATCGAGGGTACCACGCCACCCAGAGCGTCGTCGCAGCTTTGACGAAAACCCGTGGCACGTAGTCGTGATAAGTTTCAAAACACAGGACAAGGACGCAAGGAGGGAAACAAGGAAGGAAGGAAGGACGGAAGGAAGGAATAAATAAAGGAACTCACAGCTGACTGCCCCCCCCC
>MEHQ01003308.1:185786-211065 GCA_008828725.1 Saccharina japonica
GTTCCTTCATCATTAATACACCTCCAACATTAGGGCTCTCGGTACGTTATTCTTATACTTGTTACATTATATACATATTTTTGCTTAACGCACCCCTTTCTTGTTTGATCGTCTGTGGCCACCAACTATCTCCTGCGATGGCGATCGTTTCCTGGCTGCTATCTAATGTGCCAACGGGGGGGGGGGGGTGTACTCATGTTGTGCACGGCCGTAGTCATATGACCATAGACCCTCGCATCCCTACAATGCCGGGACGGAGCGCGTTGGGTTTTCACCAACCAGGCAGACATTGCTTGCACCAAGCGCGAAACGCCGTGAGGTATTGGGCGAGTCGCATGGAGGGTGAGCTGCATCCTGCTAAGAACCGCCTCTGAGGCGGACTTGCATATGGACGACAGCTTCAATGAGTTAATTTAATTTCTGGTGTGGCTACTTCCGGAGACAGCAATGGGTTTTACTATGTAACTGCCTCGCGGACGCCTTACCATATTAACACTACGTGATACGACCATTCCCCTTGTGCGGAACAAAGATTCTCCACCCCGCACAAATGATCTACTCGACCGCCAGCTTTGGTGACCGCCAAAAAAAAATAACAAAAAAAAACGGCACCCTGGTTGTCTAGCTCCACGCAGCGAGTGGCGTGTTTTACAGCGTCGTTGCCAACCGACGCCAACCCAACCTATAAATATATACAATATTTATATGACGGCGGGGGGACTTTGGGGGGGGGGGGGGGGGGGGGGGGGGGGGGGGGGGGCGTATACAGGCAACTTAAATTATCAGTATACAGCCTCTTCAGGCCCTCGCAGCTGCCGAGACGCAAGGTCGAACCTTGGTCACCGACCTGACTCGTCGTATTCTGGGCTCCACTGATCGAGTATGATTACTTGTTCGAAGAGTCACCCCCCCCTCCCAGCTCCCCCGCCGCCGCCCCCGCCACCGCCCCCGCCGACGCTAAAGCCATGGCTCCTGTTGGAGAGGTCTAGCGGGGAGGACTCCCAGCCCTGGGAGGCGTGTTGCTGCTGGGGGGTGTCGGGCGGGGCGTGTCCGGCCTCCTCGTAGGCGGCTTTGAGCGCCTTCAGCTGCTTCTTGAGGCCCTGGAAATACCAACGATGGCAAAATTTAAGCCGACCGACGGGGAAGGAAGATACCGACGGAAACACGGACGGACGGAAGGACGGACGAACGGAAGTTCAGCAAACAAAGCGGCAGTGGGAGCATGTGTACATACGTAGGAAAGCTTTGGCGCCAAGTAAAAAGCGCAAGCGGGAGGCCTCAAACAGCTAAACCGAGCGGGTTAGACGCACATTTTGAGCATATTAACGCTTATATGGTGAAACAAAACGGCCTCCGGCGGCCCTCCGGGGGGCCGCACCACGAGCCGGACGCCTATCTTACGCCCTGCAGAGCACCGACCGATACCATACACCCATCAGCTTATCAGACGACTTGGGGTACGGGGGAGCATAGTAATCAGAACCAAAATATGGCATACCAGCATATAACTAACTATTAAACTCGTTTTGGGCTATGTAGTCGGTCTTAACTTGCCCGGCGGTTACTTGGCCCCGTGGTTACCGGTATTTTCTTTTTTTCTCTAGCTTTTTAAGTTTTTATGTTAATGTTCCTCGTGCTTGCCCGGTGGCTATTAATAGGTCACGAGTACGTCAGAGCTGGTACGAGGAACAAACAAACGCCTGCTATGTATATATGTTCTCCCTTTTTCAGCTTGCGAAATCTCCCGGGGATTTGAAGTAAAACCACAATCCCGAAGGGGGACCTTGTACATCATGTAAACATGGGGGACAACATGTACGTGTTTTCGGTCCATCGTCCGGGGGAGGATAGTAATCACGACCATATGTACATACCTAGTATATGATTTAAGCACACGTATAGGGGAGGATGTCATCGTGGAGGTTCTGATTGCCGTCGCAACATTCCGCCGCCGTCGCGATCATAATTATCAATACAGTTTTGCAGGGATCAATGAGGCCTCCCGCCGCTGCGATCAGCGGGAGGCTCTCGCCCCGGGTTACAACTACCCCCGCGTCGTTGATTCGCCTGTAAAATCAACGCTGCGCCTCTTCACAAGGAGGGTAGCTATCACCCAAGTACAAGTTATAAAAACTGATGTCGTTGTCGGCGTGTCTCGCGTACATCGATGAGCGGCCGGAATGGTCTGTTTTGTTTTTCCTAACTTCTTTCTACATTTTTGCGGTGTTATTCTGACGGTTGCCGATGACGACGAGGAGAGTCGTTACCATATTTATCCTTCCATGTACAACTGATTAGGCCTTCCCAGGCTCGGGGGACGTATATATTTCTTCCGTCCCCGCGTTAATAGTTCGCATTTTACTCATCATGGTAAAAAACATTCCGCCGTCGCTTTAACTCTTTTACGAAGTTTGGGATCGATGAGGCCTCTCTGCTGCGGCATGAGGCATGAGGTCACACGCCCATACTTGTTCCGTTGCCCCCTTCTTCCTCAATGCCGTACACGTATCATATACGAGTTGATAAGTGTCTCTTAGATGCCCTCTTTATGAAAACCGAAACTTCTTACATGGGCCTGTAGCGGGTCCGACCTCAATGGACCCGTTGGAGCACTGCTGTATGCGAACTTGCACACACACACACACACCGCTCGAGCAACAACCGTCCAGGGCGTCCGTCCCTCCTCCACCAACCATGTTTCCGCGACAATGCGTGACCCCCGCCGCCACCGCAGCGGCCGGAGGTGCACCTTTTTTTCTTGTTTGCCCCCCTACCTTCCTGCGCGAGACACGTGTGCAACCTTGCACCCCTCATACTCCGGGCTGTATGAACGCCCGATAGTGGCCTCGTACGGTACCACCTGCAGACCTGAGATAGCCATGACTGGGGGGGCTATACCTCTACCACTTGTATCATTGACCGTATATATTTTCTATGGGTGGGCTCCCTACGTACTGACAATAGGCAGTACCATAAGAAATTTGTCTACACCTACGTAGCTCTACTTATTATGATCTTGTCTCTTTTTTTTCGTTTTATCTCGCCTTTCGCTGAAATAGGTACCGTTCATGTTCTGGCTTGCCGCCCCGTCCTACCCCCCCGAAACTACAGTAGTAGCGGTATCATTGTGTACCGCCTGTCCTCAATGCTCGTCGCTCGCAAAAATGGGCCTGAAGGTTGGTTGGTCATCTGCACCGGCGTCGACGCCAGTCCCCCCCCCCTCCCTCTCCAATTCCACACGCCTTTTAGAACGCTCGAAAACGGGAACCGTGATCCCGCTTGCCGGAGTGACGATTGCACGGATTCCTGTCGCTCTCGACATTGCCCCTCCGAAATCGGACAAAACGTCCATTCCCGTCAAAAATTGCAAACAAAAAAACAAGAAAACAGCACTCTTTTACGTCCCCGTGGAGCAACAACACACTTTAAGTAACCCATACGGAACTGAAAAAAAAAGTCCCACACTAATTCCAAGTATTTTATCCCCAAATTTCGTGGGACCAGTTCTTAAGGGGTTTAAGTCCCTCATCGTGCGACAAACAGAGCACTATTAGTGCTGCTGCTGTCGGGGGTCAGAACTCACAACACACAACTTGGTTTGGGCCATCTCGAGCATGTTAGAACGCTTTGGCTCTTTGGCTCCCTCCTCGCCCCGCCCCCCTCCCCGCCACTCACCCGACCCCACTACGGTCATGCATGACATGAGTACACCCTCGCAGCTATTTTCGAGAACTTACGGAACAAACTCGGGCAGCCGGAACGCGTTGGCACGCTACAACAACAACAACAACAACAACAACAACAACAACAGCAACAACAGCAACAACAGCAGCAACAACAACGTACAAACGTGTATGATATGTATGCGCACGTACGCACATGCAACAAGGAAACCCTATTATTAATAATACATATAATGCATACGTATGTTTTTGTTTCTGTTGTTGTTTTCACATGAACTCATCGCCAAACATCTATTCCGTGGTCACAGGCAATGGCCCAGGAATGGAAGAACACCTCAGGAAAACAAAAAATAACACCAACACCATATATACCATGTTGCTCCGTGGGACCGTATCATACCTACTATCGTACACATTGTACCGGTCGGTTGCTGCTGTGGTGTTGGTCTTGCTTGCTTCTCAAGTAGACTTGATTACTTCTCAAATAGACTTGCTTACTTCTTGAGTAGACTTATATAGTAGACTTTCTTACTTCTTAAGTAGACGGGGTTAACGCTGCCTGCATCTGTTGGGCACATCGGTCGGCATTATGCCCGCCACAAGACGATGGACCCCTATATACGTACAGGCCACAACACGATGAAATCCACCCCCCCCCCGAGTAGTACGAAAGGAGCCGTTATACCATGGTATAGCGGTACCTTGGCCGATGAGCGCTGCCGATATAAAGCGTTTTCGATTTCGGATTTTCCATATTCCGGTATACCGTTAGGAGCGTTTGAGTTCGCGCAAAGGAGCGCCATCGTTTTTCAGCGCTCGAATTTTCCAGGACGGGAAGGTTTGCCATTACCGAATGCCAATACCGAATGCCAATGCCGAACAAGGCGTTTTCGGAAAGGTCTGGTCGAGAGCCTTCCGACAATGTAACGTTCAACTATATGAAGAATATTTATACGTAGCGTTGTCGAGAAAACGAGCGCTAAAAAACGATCACACCGCTGTGCGGAACTCAAACGCTCTTTACGGTACCAAATAAGGGTACCCGAAAGTGGCGCAGAATACCCCCGGTATACCGTTTTCTGGTAAATTACACGTAGGTGATGATGTGGTAGACATATACTTCGTATACAAACAAGAACACGCAACACGCAAGCTATTATACGATAAAAAACAATTCAGCGGGCGAAGCACTATTTGATTAATCTTAACTCAATGCATGCAGGCGAAACCAAACGTACGCTGTACTGATATTATATACTACCTGGCAAACAACTCAAGAGCGCAAAAAGAAAGCAGCAGCAAAAGAGAAAAAACAAATACCAGTACTGAAGGCCAGAACAAAAATCGACCCTTCCGCTTTTTTGGTCCTTTGGGCCCCAAGTCCCCAGTACAGCAGCCAGCAGCCAGCCATTGGAATTCCTACACCGTGCCTGGTCGGCATTTTCCGTTCAGGCCCGTTTTGGCTCCGGGATGACTTCGGTTTGGTGTTTTGTTTTCATTTTGGCCCGTTTTGGCCCCACCGAAATATTTCCGTTTTGGCCCCCGTTTTGGCCCCACCGAGATATTTCCGTTTTGGCCCGTTTGGGCTCCCCGGGATGGGGTTATAATAGGTTTGGCATCTTCCGTGTTTTGGTCCGTTTTGGCTATGGGTTAGGTTTGGCATCTTCCGTTTTTTTAGCCGTTTTGGCTATATGGGTTAGTTTTGGCATATTCCGTTTTGGCTCGTTTTGGCTCCGATAAGGGGCTATAGGTTTAGGGGTAGGGGTAGGCGTTGGGTCTACTATGCCCATCATACCTTTATCCCACTAGGAAATGCTTCCTAGCCCGCTAAACTGGGCAATACGTGTATATACATAGCGAATGCACAGTCGTACTGTAGTCGCCTGGTATATCATATCATAACAGGTGGCCGAGACCCCCCCCCTTCCGTCTCGAAAGGGATGCATGCGTGATCAATGGTCAAAAGACTAAGGCAAGCAACAAACGAGTACGCCTCTTTTTTTTTGGGGGGGGGGCGGTCGATCACAGCTGGCGGTCGAGTTAGATCATTTGTGCGGGGTGGAGAACCTTTGCTCCGCGCAAGGGGAATGATCGTATATATATACCACGTGAGTGTTTATGGTAAGGCACCCACGAGGCAGTTACATAGTACTCCCATCGCTGTCTCTGGAAGTGGCCACACCGGAAATTAAATTAACTCATTGAAGCTGTCATCCATATATGCAAGTCCGCCTCACAAGCGGTTCTTAGTATATAGGATGCAGCTCTCACGCTTCATGCGACTCGTCGAACACCTCACGACGCTTCGCAAAAGCTTGGTGCTACTGTAGCAGTGTCTTGCCTGGTCGGTGAACACCCGCGACATGCTCCGACCCGGCATTGTAGGGATGCGAGGGTCTATGGTCATACGATTACACCGCCATGCATGGCATGCGGCTAATGAGTACACCCCCTCCCCGCCTTCACAATGCGGGCGTAAAGACATCCTTCATCAGACACTGGACCATGTATACCGTAAATAAACCCCACAGGCTACGCGGGCTACGGACAAATTTCCTCCGAGCCGGGGGGGGTATACGGTATATGACACTGCTTGCTGTGTACCACACCCCCTCGGACGAATTTCAACGCTGATTTTTGCTCGACGACCGATCGAGCGCTAACCCCGAGAGCGACCCGTCTATGGAAAGGTCTCGACGAGATGCTCCGAAAGCCGCCTTAGGGTCGTTCTTATCGGAGCCATAAATTTCCAAAATTTCCATGTTTTTTTTCGCGCAATTTTTTAGATTTCCATTTTTTCCATTTTTTTTTTCCCATTTATTGGAACGTGAAGCCTTCCAAACATTTCGCCCTCTGAAGAATTTCCATAATTTCCGTAATTTCCAAGATTTCCAAGATTTCCTTTTTTTTTTGGAAAAAAATATTGGAAATTATGGAAAAAAGCTGCTCGATAAGAATGGCCCTTATTCGTTGTCTGTGCCCCCCTGGGTAAGGAAAAAATTCGCTTTTCGAATTTCACCCCAGGGGGTGAGATATACACTGTCATCATACGGTAGGCAGGATCATAAAGGGCGGGGGGGMGGGGGGGGGGAAGAAAGCATTCATCAATACATGGTATAAAAACTTAAAGAGTACGCGACACTACCCAAGACACTCTTCTTATTATATATTACAGGCCACGCTCATGCGAGACATTAAGTTTCAGCATCAAAATGACATACTGCTAGCTGTATATACGACGTCGTATATATTACTGTAATATTTTTTACAAGTGTCGTATCATTCATACGTACATATAATAAGTACAAAATTAAAAAGCCAACATTTATTTTCAAGCTCCTCATTCATTTATGAATGGACAAAAAAGTGCTTTCGCGTCGTATCGGTTTTACGTAAGTAAATATTCGCCAGCATAAAGAGGAAGAAGCAACTGTTCCAACTCCGGTATTATGACGACACTTCGGCACTATTAATGACAATATATCAACATCATATATATATATACCGAAGTATACCAAATACCAGGTACACCCCCCCGTACAGCAGTTGGTCTCAGTTTTGTTTTCCCTCCTCTGCTTCTATTCTCCACAGAATACGTACGAGTACATGTGCGTGCATACACCAAGTATAATTCGTACGGAAGAAAATAAAAAATCGAGAATATCTACGTAAAAAAACGTACCATTTTTCTTTCTTGACGGGCGGGTTAAATCCGTGAAGAACAACAGATACAGAGCCATAGCAGCCATTTCACTAGGTAGGCGTGGCTCCTGCTCCTGCGTCTTCCGCCACCGAAGGGTCCTGTTGACGTTGAAAACACGCGAGCGCAGGCGGCGGTGTTTAGCGCAGCCCCCACAGCGGGGCCCGGAGGCCCGGAGCCCCCCCCCTCCCCGCGGGAGAAAAAAATGCGTTATTTGCGTGGGGATTTTATACCCGAAAACCACTTCACACAAGTGCGTTTATATAGACGCCTATGAATAAAAACGTTATTGTTTGCTTCGCCTTACGTACGTACGTAAGGCGAACGCACACATGAACAAAAAAAAATGGTGCCTCATAATGTGTTCGGCGCCTGTTGCGCAAAACCGCAAAAAATCCGACCTAAAGGTTGAGCCAGCGCAACCTGTTGCGCAAAACCGCAAAAAATCCGACCTAAAGGTTGAGCCAGCGCAACAGCGCAACAGCTACGAAAGGAATGCCCTGCCACAGAGTATAGAGTTATAGAGTACCCAGTACGTTTGTATCATACTTCGTACGTATGATACGTATACACGTGTGCTATGATACACGAAACGGCTACGAAGCTTCTCCGTTAAAATATGGTATATACCAGTCCTACAGCAAAAAACTGGGTGGCTGCTGTAACATCATCGGAGCAAAGCAGTCATACTTCGTATATAAAATAATAAATAATGATAACAGAAGCACGTACGTAGACGCCTATAAAACGTAAACACTTTTTTTCCCTTACGTATGATACGTATATATGTACGGCGAACGAACGTGAAAAAAAGCCTCAAAATGTTTTCGGCGCCTGTTGTGCAAAACCGCAACAATTCCGACCCAAAGGTGCTACCGGTATTTAATAATTGATTGCCCTGCCACAGCGTATAGAGTTGTAGAGTACCCAGTACGCATGTATCATACTTCGTATGATACGTCATACGTACGTATATCAGATCATGATACACGAAACGGTTACGAAGCTTCTCCGCAAAAATATAGTACCAGTCCTTCATCCTCCACGTGCAGTCCTCCAACAAAAAAACTGGCTGGCTGTATATATGTAAGGAGCAAGTAGTCATATTATATACCTGGTATATACGAGGATATTTCCATTCCCATTTATTATCTTCGCACTTCTGTCTTCTGTCTTTCTCCCTCCCTAGTCGTAACTCAGATCCGGGGTCACAAAGTAGGCTCCTCTCCCTCCTCCCCCACTACGGTTCTTGCCTTGATTTTTATCGCGCAGAGGGTTCAGCCTTCCCAACGCTCGTCGATCTTCATCGAATTTCGCTAACTCTCGCTCTCGCGCTTGCCGCTATTAATAGTCAAGATGTTTTTTTGCGAGAAAAAGTCCCTAGGAGCATGCACTCGGGGGGGCGCGAACTCACGATCTTGATGCTAACAGGCTTCGTGGTTACCTGCTAGCCCACCGGGGCGACCGGTCGTACATATACCTGGTATAAAAGTAACGTCGGTCGCCCCGGTAGTCTAATGTTATAAGGATTACCCTGGGCTGGGTAATTGATCGATCTTTTACCCCTATAGCTCAGCAGGTAACACCCTCACATTTGACGTCGTCGAGGACACGGGTTCGAATCTCACTTCGAACGTTTCTTTTTTCAGAAACGCTTGCGCGTGCGTCCCCAAATAACACGTCTCCCTGGTTCCCCAGGTATTGAAACGAAGCGGGTAGGTCAACGTACGGCCGTATACGGTACCGACGTCCCAAATATCCCGCCGTTCAGAGGGGGGGAGAGTGTTATAAGGATTACCCTGAGCTGGGTAATCGATCGATCTTTTACCCCTATAGCTCAGCGGTAATACCCTCACATTTGGGTTCGAATCTCACTTCGAACGTTTCTTTTTTCAGAAACGCTTGCGCGTGCGTCCCCAAATAACACGTCTCCCTGGTTCCCCAGGTATTGAAACGAAGCGGGTAGGTCAACGTACGGCCGTATACGGTACCGACGTCCCAAATATCCCGCCGTTCAGAGGGGGGGAGAGTGTTACAAGGATTACCCTGAGCTGGGTAATCGATCGATCTTTTACCCCTATAGCTCAGCAGGTAACACCCTCACACTAAACACTAAATAGTGGTCAGTCTCGAATGCTACGAACTATTAATATGAATAGCATTGTATCCCGAGTTCGAATCCCACCGTGGTGAGATTTTTAACTTAATTTGCAAAAATAAAAAGGAACCAATAATTGCTGAGAGCGCCTTCGTAGCGTGGGTAGGCGGGATGCGACGCGAGTATGAAGGGCTGCAGTCTTCTTTTCTCGCGATAAAAAGGCAAGGCACGAACCATGAAGAAACGGGCAAAAGGTTTACCTTGCTTGCTACTAAAGATGATTGTTGAGCTCTCAATTCATATCATAGCATAATTTTATGTACGAACGAACGTAACTGGAGACAGGAGTTATTTCCTGTACGAACGATTGTTAGACTACTACTGAATGGTTTATTTACCTTGCTTGATAAAGATCAAGATCGAGCTCTCATATGTATACGACATACATACATACATACATACATACATACATCATATGTGGCATGTTTTATGTATATCATACCAAGGTTTCCCTTCGGGATGCTGTTGAATGTCGTAAGTCGAAAAGAGGGAGCATCGTCACCACCAGGCGTCCCTGCTGTATTTACTCCGACTGCAGCTGGTTGTATACTATTGTTTGCGGTGTAAAAATATGAGGTTCGACGACGGTCCCGTGGCTTGTCACACACCCTGGTTGTAGAGACTTCCTCCATGGACAGCAGTGTAATCGGACATGATGCAGCAGCAGGCAGCAGCGGAGCAGCAGCAGAGCACACAATGTTGAAATGTGGGGGTTTGCATTGTCCTGGCAGGCTCTATTATAGCTCGGCGGAAACAGATCCTGTATGTAGTTACTTGTCAAAGTTTTGGCGACTTTTGAACGCCCAGAGCACGCGCCACGGACCTCGGCCGTGGCCCAAACTTGAGGCGTGTGTACGCGCGAGCCCCCTGCGTGCTCCACGGCGGAGAGCACGAGAAAACACCCCCGGCCCGAAGAGAAATAACAGCCGATTTTCCTAATTGAGAATTGCCTTTCCGATGAGAATGAAATCGAAAATATTGGTGTTTGAATTGTAAGAGATGTACTTCCCTTACAGTCATTATTTTTACTGTAAACTATTGTCAGTTGTGACACCCGTCCATGACAAGAAAAAAAAAAAAACGAAATCGGCATCGGCAGTCTCAAGATATCGAGGATCCCAGAAAATCTGTATTCATGGGCGAGGGACCTCGCTCATAGATGCAAATTCCCTCAAATCCTTGATTTTTCGAGCCTGTCAAGGCCGATTTCAATTTGTTTTCCATGGCTCGATACCTACCATCGAGGAACATATTTTCTAGGTCAAAATTTGATCGTGAGCGAAACACAACTCTTAAACAATAACAAAGTACTAAAACCGATTTTCATTCTCATCGGAAAGGCAATTCTCAATTAGGAAAATCGGCTGTTAAATGGTGGCCGATATCTCAAAATAGTCAAAAAAACATTATATACACATACTCTCGAAGTATTTTAGGTAACTGGAGACAGGGTTATGTCGTCATTTCCTGTACGAGGTACGAATTAAGGCTGCGAGTATTGATGAATGGTTTACCTCGCTTGATGATAAACATGAAGGTTGAGTTATCATACACATCAAACCTTGTCATACTATTAATATACGTAACTGGAGACAAGTGTTTTCTGTGCGACAAGACTTCATATTGTAGGTCAAGATGAAGGTTTACTTGTAGGTCAAGATGAAGGTTGAGCTCTCATGCAGACAGGTGTATAGCACGCACGTATGTACGTCAGGGTGTACGTAAGCCATGTACATTTAACACACACATGGCGCTTCTGTCTCCCTGCGTCATTTGTATTCTGTTTCATTTCAGAACTTGTTTTATTTTGTCTTTTTGTTCTTATTTTTTGGTTCGGCTCGTGTCGCTGTGTTCTCGTACCCGATACGTTACGCATCTCACTTGCTTTACCCATTAATTTGCGTTTATTTTGTTTTGGTTTTTCTCTGTTTCACAGTCTGTGACCACAGAATTTGTATCTCTCTAGGATTGGGAATCAGGACAGGCACTGGGTGTACTGATGTGGTTGAGTAGAAAGAACGGGTTTAATGTGAAGACAACAACAACAACAAACACACACAAACATTCTTCTGCTGTATGACCCCCCGTAAAAGTTGGAATTAGGAATTAGGAGCCTATTATTAATCATATTCATATTAGTCATTCATGCGGTGGTAACACCAACCACTTTCCACATATTAATAGATTACATAAAATATGTACCACTTTCACCGACAATAGAATCCCCGTTTGGGTACTCTTTAATAATATCAACACAAAAGTCTTCCCTTTTTTTTTTGCTCCTTTTTTTTTTTTTTTTTTTTTTTTTTTCTTCTCATCCCATTCATTCTTTCGTGAAAAAAAAATCAAAACAAAACAACACAAAACATGAGCAACTATTAACTATTAATAGCCGTGAGATCGAGGATATCGTTTATTGTTCTTCGTCCTCCTTTCTCCTGCTCCCTTCCTTCCCTTCACTACAGTAAGTCGTAACTCACAGCGCCGGGGTCGCCGCATAGCAGAGCTCCCCCCCCCCCCCCCCTACCCCCCAACGCTGCCTGGTCGGTGAAAACCCGACATGCTCCGTCCCGGCATTGTAGGGAGATGCGAGGGTCTATGGTCATATGACTACGGCCATGCACGGCATGCCGCTAATGAGTGCGCCCTCCCCTCTCCCGGCTACGGCACGCGCCTTGCGTCTTTATCTCGAGAAGGGTTCGGCACTTTCTTCCCTCTACACAGCAGTACAGAAGTAGAATAACGGGGGGGGCCATAGTAAATAGGACCAAATATTTTTGGTAAAAAGAGGGAAATATATAGGTTTTTTGTGTATACCGTAGGACCTATTTACTAATATGGTGTCCCGTAATAGTTGATGATCAGACTCGAAGAGCGGGACCGCCAACAAGAAATGCCTATGATCTGAGCGAGGCTTGAATTGAAACCGTACACACGTTGGACAGATAGATCATCTACATATAGATAATCTATCATGATAGATCATCTGCAGATACATCGTCTACAGATAGATCACCCACAGATAGATCATCTACAGATATATCACCCACAGATATATCATCTACAGATACATCATCTTCAGATAGATAACGTACAGATATATCCCCTGCAGACATATCATCTACAGATAGATCATCTACACATAGATCATCTAGATCCTAGTCTTTCTGCCGTTACGAGATGGTATGCGGGATCTGTACGAATACAGATCCAACCCAGGAAAACCTGCCCTATATATACTACAATAGATCATGCAGATTTAGATGGCCCCCACGCGTCAAAACGAGCTATTAACGGACCAAAAACAGATCATAAACCTATTAGTGCCCTCGGCAAGACCTAGACCGCGAGGTGGGAATCAACGATCAACTGCCAAGAGGTGTGAAAACCTTCAGTGCGACACCAACTTTGAGCACAAGCTGCCTATCACAGCGTGGGTAGGCACAATTCGACGAGAGTCCGATGAGGGAAAGATAATGCTGAAATCTTCTCGCGATAAAAACGCAAGGCACGTAAAATATCACCGTAGTGGGGAGGCAGGAGGAGAGCCTACTTAGTGACCCCGGATCTGAGTTACGACTACGCAAAGAGGGAGAGAAAAAAGAAGGGCGAAGATAATAAATGAGATAGGGAACAAAAAACAAACAACCAAACAAACAAAACGGGGGAGCATACCGTCGTAGTCATTAGGATCAAATATGGTGTCTAAACATATAGGGGGGTGGATACATTTTTTTTTGGGGACCATCGTGGATGCTGATAATTATTACCGTACATATCTGGTACAAGCCTGGTATGATTTATTTAATAGTCTATAGTGCTCGCCCCTGAGCCCCCCTTTTTTTTTTTTCCCCCCATCCCATTTATTATCTTCGCCCTTCCTTTCTCTCTCTCCTTCCTGGTCGTAACTCAGATCCGGGGTCAGAAAGCAGGCTCCTCTCCCTCCCCCCCCACTGCGGTTCGTGCCTTGCCTTTTTATCGCGAGAAGACTTCAGCCCTTCCTTCCCTCGTCGACTCTCATCGAATTGTGCCTACGTACAATGTTTTTTTTTTTTATCCGAGTTTCTTGCGTACTACGGAGGACCACAGGAAATACCGGACCTACGGTATTAGACACAAAACCTATACATTTCCCTACAGTAGTTTTACTCTTAATATTTCGTCCCTATATATTTACTATTGGTCCCCCATAACAGTTGTTTCCCCAAAAACGCGGAACCTAAGGGCCCGTTTTAACGAAGAAAAGAAAAATTCAATTTGGAAGAAAAAAAAAAATCAAATCCGCTTTTCATTGGTCATCACACGCACCAGCACCAAAGATTAGGATATTGGGGTATAATATTTGGTGCTGGTGCGTGTGTTGACCAATGAAAAGCGGATTTGAATATATTTTTTTCCTAATTGATTTTTTTTCTTCTTCGTTAAAACGGGCCCTAACGTCCTCATTACGCATTTTCTTGTTCGTGGGGCTGATATACCAAAACAGATATAGTCCCTAAGATGTAGTGATGCTATTTACCGAAAAAAAAAAGTTGAAAAAACAAAAGGAAGAAGGAATGAACTACTGAGAGCGCCAAGCGTCGGTGGTAAAAGCGCCATTTGACGCGGGTCGACGAGGGAGGAAAGGGCTCAAGTCTTCCCCGCGGTACGTATATTGGGGAGGGGGGAGGGAGAAGAGCCTGCTACGTATGTGGCTCCGGGTCTGAGTTACGGCTAGGAGGGAGAGAGAGAGAGCAGGAGAGCGGAGATGATAAATGGGACGGGAAAATAAAAAAGAGACATAAAATAACGTCATATTTTTCACGTGTTTTTACGACGTGTGTGTTTGATTGACTATGAAGAGATGGGGAGGGTGACGTGAGCCAGCGTGGAGCGCATGCTTTTTTTTTGTGCTTCATCTGTTTTGTTTGTTGTCGTTGTTCGCATTCATGCAACTACCGCTGAGTGTTGATGTTCATCCTCACACAGTCCACGTATCATATGTATGTAGCAGTCGTACATAGCAGCACAAAATGTGGTATGATACTCGTATATATGCGCAGCGAATATGTATGTACATGCAGCAAGCAGATGGCGCGTGGAGGGCCGGCCGCTCGCCACTTATTCCATGTTTATAGTTCATACAAACACGGCTAGCCCTCTTTCCCTCGCATGCACAGCAGTGTACGTCGACCATTTATCGAAAAAATGCGATTACGGGGGGGGACCATAGTAAACAGGACCTACCGTACAGACAAAACCCTCAATTTTTCCCCAATTTTTCCCCAACATTATTTGGTTCTATTGACTACTATGGTCCCGATCACGGGCGGCCATAGTAGTAAATAGGGGGACCTAAGGTACACACAAAAACCTAGATACTTTAGGGCCCGAATTAACGAGTACAAAACAAATTCAATTTGGAAAAAATAAATCACAAATTCGCTTTTCATTGGTCAACACACGCCCCAGCACCAAATATTATGCCCCAAGATCCTAATCGTTGGTGCTGGTGCGTGTGTTGATCAATGAAAAGCGGATTTTTTTTTTTTTTTTTTTTCCAAATTGATTTTTTTTCTTCTTCGTTAAAACGGGCCCTTACCTCTTTTTACTCAAAATATTTGTTCCTATTCACTACGGCCCCTACTACGGGGGACCAAAGTAAATAGGACCAAATATTGCTAGTAAAAATAGGCAAAATAAACTTTTTTTTTTGTCTTTACCGTAGGTCCTATTTACTAGCATTTACTATAGCCCCCCGTAATGGTAATAGTACTACTAAAACGGCACTACGTATGTAGGCGAAAAATACCGGTATGTAGACCAATAATACCGCAAAAGAGCGTTAAGCTCGCACAGGGGTACGCACGCGTGCGGTCGTTTTTCAGCGCTCCATTTTTTTTTTCCTTCCAGAACGGCAAGGCTTGGCCAAATACCGAACGAAACAAGAAGGTCGTTTTCGGACATCATAATCTATTATATCCGATCGAGAGACTTTTTTTTTTCCCCCCCGATAAATAACAAAAACGTTC
Organism: Saccharina japonica; assembly: GCA_008828725.1. Taxonomy (NCBI): domain Eukaryota; class Phaeophyceae; order Laminariales; family Laminariaceae; genus Saccharina; species Saccharina japonica. The sequence continues at coordinate 201,339 of MEHQ01003308.1, forward strand.
GAAATATCATACGAAGCACCCTTTAGCATTGTCGAGCAAACGCGCGGCTCAAAAACGATGCCGCACTCCCCCCGTCGTCGTCGTGCGAACCCAACGCTCTTTTTACGGCAAACAAAATCCCTACCTGGTATATAAGATGCGTGGTATGTACGATAGAGGTATACCTTATTTTGGCTGAAACGTTTCCTGAATGACAGGCTAATTAACCCTTTTAGAACTGCAGTCCCGTTTTGGGGACAAACCACTCAAATTCAAAGTAATTTATCCCCAAAACGGGACTCCAGTCCTATAAGGGTTAACCCCAAAAACGTCGAAATGTCATTCTTCCCTCGTGTTGCCATGTTGCCATATGTTCCATGTGTACACTTGAGCCATGGGATTGATTGCTCCGTCGGGTTTTGTTGTTGTTGTTGTTGTTGTTGTTGTCTTCACATTAAACTCGTTTCAGTTGCTAATCCCTATAGTCTAATCTAGCAAGATCACAGCCCGTGGTCGCAAAAGTGCTTACGTAGAGCCATCAGAGAATCCGAAAGAACACGCACACTTAGCAGGGAAAAGGACACACAAGCCCGAAGAGGTACACCCAAATTTCCCTACGAGCAGCATGTTATGCGTGTCCAAAACTGAATTACACATGTATGATACGTACGAGTAGCACTTTTTGTTTTGCCCATCGGCTACATACACAAATGTATGATACGAAACACCTTTTTATTTTGCCTCCAAAAAAGTTTTTGGGTGAACGTGTCGTAGTGTCCATCGGCTACATACACAATGTATGATAGCACTTTTTTATTTTGCCTCCAAAAACCAGTTTCAGGGTGAGGTGAGGTAAGGTAAGGTATACGACAGCTCCTCAAATGACCAACCACCCTCAAGAAAAAAAAAACTCATGGTGCACCTAAAACCGTAGCAGGCGTCATGTATACCGGGTCGCGTCTGTCTGCTTTCTAAAAAACTCTTTTTGACACGTGCGCGCGCCGCCACGTGTTTGCCCCCCCACGTGGTGCCACGTGGTGCGGGTGTTGGCGGAACGAACACACCGCCCCGCCACGTGTTTGCTCCCACGTGTTGCGGTGCTTGGCGGTTACATACAGCATACAGCAGTAGTGGGTGAATTTTCCCCACGGCCAGGACCGCGATCGACGGTTGGCGACGGAGGAAGCAGATACACCGCTTCAACGGGAGCTGTACAACAATACCAAACGAGGTCCTTGTGTGTCTACTAGTAGCTATCACGGGGGGGGTGGGGGGTCCAGCGTAACGTATAGATGAATGAATCTCAAGGCGCAGCCGCGGCTATTAACTGGATTGTTTTTTTAGCATTGGCGACGGTAGAGGTGCAACCTGCAAGTTTCCTAGTCTCCTCTCTTGACTATAATATATCATAGCAAGCTCTCGTACATATATACGTCTCCCCCCCCCCAAAGAAAAAAAACGTTTTCCAAAAAAGAAAAAAAGCCCACTTGAAAACCCCGTTTGTTAAAGGAACCCCCCCCCCCCCGAGAGACAGCGACCAAAAACCAGTGGGAACTTTTGGTGGTATATATAATATCAGCCGTCTACATGCGGCGTGGGCGCCGAGCATGTACACACGGGTAGAGGGTCATTGTCTCGCCCCTTTGCCGTACGACTCCCTTGACTCCTTCCACTGCTGTAACTCGGGACACCAACCAATGCGCATTCATCCCCTTGCCTTACTGACAATCACGCAGTGGCTTGGCGCTGCTGAGATTGACACTTTTTTTTGTATCGTCATATACCCCCCCCCCTTCTTACTCTCAAAAGCCCCTATAAGGGGGTTATTATTAACCCGACCAAAAAAAATCCCCATGGCCCACGTACATACGTGACAACTATTCATCGGTCTGTAACGCAACACATCATTGTAAAACCGCACGCTGTTGTTGGTTGGGTTATTGTATATAGGGTCGTCAGTTGAGAAGCCCCCAACCCTCCCACCCACAGTCGCAAACGGTTCGACCCCCAGAGAAGAAACGGTTCGACGTACATACGTACGATATACCCCCCCCCCCCCCCGCCGTTGTATTGAGAACGCGGGTCTTGACCCTTTTAGGACTGCAGTCCCGTTTTGGGGACAAGCCACTCTAATTCTAAGTCATTTGTCCCCAAAACGGGACTCCAGTCCTATAAGGGTTAATCGTCTTTTTTTGAGTCCACGAAGAAGGTTACTTGCTTGCTTGCTTTTGATGCCATGCGTTCCCATTTTTTTTTTTTTTTTTTTTGCGAAGTGCGCCTTGCCACGCTCATCCAAAAACGCCAAGAGGAAAGGACGACGACAACTATTCTGAACTGTGCTTCGTAAGACCCCGTCTGGGGGTCACGGCAAGTATAATAGCAACGATGACGACCTAAAAAACGATCAAAGTACAACAGAATAATATTTTGTACCCGACTGTCGCGTTCATGGCTCGGATTGTGTTTCTTGCTGCTATATACTTGCTATACATTTATTTATGTTTCATCCCATTTATAATCTTCGCCGTTCTTTTCACCTCTCCCTCTTTAGTCGTAACTCAGATCCGGGGGGGGGTCACCAAGCAGGCTCTTATTATCCCCCCTCCCCACTATGGTTCGTGCCCTGCATTTTTATCGCGAGAAAAGAAAGACTGCAGCCCTTCATACTCGCGTCGAATTCCGCCTACTACCCATCACGCTACGAAGGCGCTCTCAGCAATTGGCTCCTTTTTTGTTTTCGCAAAAATAAAGACAAAATCTCACCACGGTGGGACTCGAACTCGGGTACCAATGCTACTGTGGTGACGTTTGAAGCTGACCACTTGACTGCCGGGGCGACCGGTACACAGTACGAAGTAAGCTGCTACGTAGAAACAAAGTCAGCCAGCCAGTTGGCATGCTTCGCCACCCCCACAACTAACACGCGGGTGCACAGTAAATTTTATAGGACTATTTTGTTTTGCAAAAAAAAGGGGAATATACACGTACCGGTAGGTTTTTGGTGTGCCGTAGGTATTTATTCACTGTGGTACCCCGTAATCATAACTGCGTAGCCGTCAAGTCCAGCCAATTCGCAGCCCCTACACTAAAAAAAACACGCATTTCTATACAAAACCTTTACGGTACACCCTTTTAGTGCTGCAGTGTGCATAAAAAGCGAAATATTACCTTAATCTCAAGTGTTTTCTCCTCACGACGGGAGTGTAGTCCTATTGTAAGGGTTATTATATAACCCTTTCTTCACTTACGTACGTACTACACTACTGCGCTATATAACATATAACTGCTGTGTGGTGCAGAAAACAAAAAACAAAAAAACTGAATATTTTAACTCCAAAAAGAAGCGATTTGTCCATTAACTGTCCATTAACCCCTTAAAAACTGGTCCCACGAACTTGGGGACAAACTACTTGGAATTAATGTGAGACATTTTTTTTCAGTTCTGAATGGGTTAACAACGGGAGTACCAAAGGGTTGTTACCAGCTATTTAGCTCTGTTCGCACAAGACGGCCAGCGCGCGTCGATAAAAGGTGACTATAATACGAGTACTCGCAATACGGGACGGGATGCAACACACTCTCCTGTTGACTCTCCTGCTGACCCTAGACTCTTCCTTCGCGAGGCCGGGGGTTGGTTGGTGGGTTGCTTGATTGCTCGCTTGCTCTATATCGGCCTCTACGATCTGGCTTGGCTACGTACGAGCTGGTCCCAGCGAGAGGCGAAACATTTCGGCTTCAAAACTTTTGCGCCGATGGGTTTTTGAGAGTTGGGAAACAAAACTTGGCTTGGTTGTTCCTCACATGACAACGGAGAAAATAAAAAAGTAGGACTTGATGACAACGGAGAAAAAAAAAGTAGGACTTACTATTTTTTTTGTTTATATTGTTTTCGTTCTTAAGGCGTGATTTTTACGATTTCTTGGAATTTTTCGGCAATTTGGACCTTTAGCGGACGCACAAAAAAAAAAAGAAGCCGGTCTCGAGTTGTTTTCACACGGTTATGAACAACCATATGCCATTTTTTTTGTTCCCAACAACTCTCAATAATCATCACGCAAACTAACGTCCCGAAAAAAGATAACAATATGTATACAGCAGTAGTTATGTTTGTGATTGTTTCGTCTGTTTTCGAACACATCCCTTCGTACGCCCCCTTTTAGACAAAGTGCCCAGGAGGTTGATACGGGAAGGCCGCCCGGGCACGGTGGTCGAGGTTTGAGCACGATCCGAGCAGCGCGTCGCGCGTGGTCCGGGGCAGGCGCTCATTTTGTTTATGGCGGGAGTGGATAGCACGATTTCCCTGGGTTTCCGTACGAGAGGCCTTAGTATTACATTCATACATACTGTATATATATAAAAGGGCGATTGCCAAAATCAGGTACACCTGGTCACTTTGGTGCCAAAAACAGTTACACTCTAAAATCAAGTATAAATCACGCTTCAGGAACCCTCCTATTGGCCAGCCTCACATCGTACCTGATTTTGGCTCGAAAGGGGCCAGGTACACCTGAGTTTGTCTACTATGCCTAGCTTTCAACTGAAATTGCCGTTTTTTTAGCCAATCAGAGGTCATACGTACACTGTCTCCTGTACGGACACGAAGACATCACCACACTCGTACGTACATACGACCCGTCACAACGACTACAGAACGTATCATACACGCACATACAGCACAACAGCACAATGGACCTGCAACGACTACATAACGTATCATACGCGCGCATACAGCACAATGGACCTGTTGTAATATATTGTGTACTCCTGCTTGCTGACACAGACAGTAGTAGTACGGAAAGCGAGAAGTTCAGTCTCAAATTAACTCGATGTTTTGTTCGTATGCCATCAGGCTACGACTATATACATACGTATTATACCTGGTACAATAATACGGAAATACACGTCGTAGGATTGAGTGTGATCACGAAATCAATAAAAGCATACGGCAGATATTAATACCCGTACTGAAAATAACATACAACATTTATCAAGAGTTTGGAGGACACACATACATTCGCTATCATTCCGCTGTTCAGTCGCAAATTCAAAAGTATGTTTGATTATTTCTCACAGCCAAAAGGTCCTGAAAAACACCGTTCGTGGCGTGCGTTTTTCACTTGGTTTTAGAATGTAACTGTTTTTGGCACCAAAGTGACCAGGTGTACCTGATTTTGGCAATCGCCCTATATAAAACCCTTAAGTACGCGCGATCGAAGTATTACACTCAGCTATGATAGCAAATACGAGTTTCGATGAAATCCTCGATCTCACAGCTGTTTTTTTTTTTTGCTTTTTTAAATATATAGCCACAGTCCATATTATCTATATAGAGGCGCGCGAGCACTCTGTAGTCTCAAGCTGCTTGCAGTCTCGAGCAGGCAAGCAGGCGGAGCACAAGCAGGGACAGTATACATAAAACCACACCACATATATATATATATACCTACCAGGTACACTCCTACATTCGCAGTTTGTTCATTTAGCTGGCCCGACGGAGGGGTCGTATAATACACGGATCAATCACGCATTTTCTCGAGGCCAAGCACGGGGGGGGGGGAGTTGAGAGGGCGCGGGGGAAGGAGGGGTGAACTCATGTCCTGCATGGCCGTAGTCGTAGGACCATAGACCCTCGCATATCGCATGTCTACAACGCCCGGGACGGAGCACGTCGGGTTTTCACCGACCAGGCATACGTTGCTTGCACCACACGGGCGAAGCGAAGCGCCGAGAGGTGTTGGGGGCGAGTCGCACGAAAGGGTGGGCTGCATCCTATTAAGAACCGTTTGTGAGGCGGGTTTGCAATGGATGACAGCTTCGAACGAATTGATCTGTTTCCTCAAAGCGAGGGGTCTCGATACGTCCAATCAATGGGGTCTCGATACGTCCAACCAATTCTCTCTTCTCCTGCTGCTGTAAATAGCTACGTATGATGCCACGGCATATATACCTGGTACAGGCACAATTCGATGCGAGTCGACGGGGGAAGAAAAAGCTGAAGTTTTCTCGCGATAAAAATGCAAGGCACGAGAAAAAAAACAAATACATTATATATACATACCATCGCAGGAAGAGCAATCGCTGGAACGTGGGCGAAGAAGCAGAAGAAGAAAAAAGACAACGCGGCGGCGGCGGGGGCGGCGGCGACAGCGATGACGCGCTTCGAAATCGAAAATACAACAAACTACCATATCGTACACGTATGTACAAAGAAACCATACTGGTATATACAAGTTACGAACAGCATATAGTTTATCGTATGCATGCTTTGGGAAGGAAGGGTGGTTGGAGCAAGCAAGCAAGGAAGCAAGCAAGCAAGCAGATGGAGCACAAGTAATAGTAGTAGTAATAGTGGTAGTAGTAGTAGTAGTAGTAGTAGTAGTAGTAGTAGTAGTAGTAGTAGCAGTAGTAGTGGTAGTAGTAGTAGTAGTAGTAGTAGTAGTAGTAGTAGGAGTAGTAGGAGTAGTAGGAGTAGTAGCAGCAGCAGTAGTAGTAGTAGTAGCAGCAGCAGCAATAATAGTAGATCTCTGATCGTAAAGCATGCGTGCCACTTCTTGTCCCGAACGTTATTACACTACAGTAATATTTAATGCAAACGGGTCTCTTCTGTACTTCGGCCCAAGAGCGATATGACGTCATCATACACATACTTCGGGAAGCAAAGGCGTGGAGCAAGAAAAAAGGCAGCAAGCAAGTGGATGGAGGAGTACACACATCCCCCCGGAACGATGTTGAGCCGCAACGCACCCTTTTGGGAAGGAAAGGGCTAAGCAAGCAAGGGCAGCAGGAGGCATGCCACAACAGGGGGACCACTGATTTTTCGCCAACATGTTTATGACTGGCGGAGGGGGGGGGGGGGGGGCCGGGGGCCCCGGGGCGGTTTTTTTTTCCCCCACCCAAAAAAAAAATCACACATGAACAAGAATGGTCACAAAGGAAAACAAAACGGAGCGCTGTGATCACAGGACGATTTAGAAGAAGAAAACCACTTTTTTTTTCTTTCACGTTTTTTATTCCCATTTTTAGATCACTTGGTTTTAGAACCCCCCCCCCGTCCCTGTCCGGCCCGATACACAGGGGGGGTCTCTAAAACCAAGTGATCTACAAATGGAGAGAATTTTGAAAAAAAAAAAAACATACTTCTTCTAAATCGTCCTGTGATCACAGCGCGGGTTTTGTTTTGGGTGGTGGGGGTAAAAAAGTTGGGGTGGGGGGGGGGGGGGGGGGGGGGGGGGGGGGTACTTCATTTTCATGGATGGCCGTAGCCGTGTGATCATAGACCCTCGCATCCCTACAATGCCGGGTCGGAGCATATCGCGGGTTTTCACCGACCAGGCAGACATTGCTATTAATAGTACCAAGCTTTTGCGAAGCGCCGTGAGGTGTTGGGCGAGTCGCACGAAGGGTGAGCTGCATCCTACTCCGTAAGAAGCGCTTGTGAGGCGGACTTGCATATGGATGACAGCTTCAATGAGTTAAGGGGGGGGGGGGGGGGGGGGGGGGTACTTGTACTCATTTGTTGCTTGCCTTAGTCATTTGACCATTGACCACGCATCCCTTTCGAGACGGAGCACCGTTCCTACTCCTAATAGAGACACCTCCAAACATTTGGGCGCTCATTACGTTGTTTCCATGTATTACAAAGAAACTTTTTACTAATCTTATCCCCTTCCTGTTTCGCCGTCTGTGGCCACCATCTATCTACTAAGATACTAAGATAGCGATCGTTTTCTCTCTACTATTTTGTGGGGGGTGGGGGGGGGGTACTCGATGCATGCTACGGTATATAGAGGTGCGCCATGTATTTCTGAGGGCGCGGTTGGCCACTTGAGGAGATACTCTCTGTATCTCTCACCCAAAAAACTGATTCTGGAGGAAAATAAAAGTGCTATTATACTACACTCAGCTAGCAAAGATGAGCTTCGACGAAATCCTTGAGCTCACAGCTGTTGTTTTTAATTTTTTTTAATATACTATATATACACTATATTAATAATAGTACCTGAGGAACAATCCCTATGTCCTGAGAGTACATGCAACAACGAAAAAAATTGCAACACAAGGAAGAATGAATGAAATTACAAATCCCAGGTCCTGAGAATACGAACGAAAAATCTTGCAAACACAAGGAAGAATGGAATTACAATCCCATCATGTCCTGAGTGTACAACGAAAAACATTGCAACACAAGGAAGAATGAATGAAATTACAAATCACATGTCCTGTGAGCATACAACGAAAAAAAAAATGCAATCACAAGGAAGAATAAAATTACAATCCCATGTCTTGGGGCATACAACGAAAAACATTGCAACACAAGGAAGAATTAATGAAATTACAATCCCACGTCCTGAGAATATGTACGACGAAAAATATCGCAAACACAAGGAAGAATGAAATGCCGAAGATTTCGGGATTATAAAGGGGCAGGCCTCCCGTCATTCAGGGAGCGTTTCAGCCTCAAAAAAGAGCTGCTTCTATCGGTATCATAGCTCGTGTCACTCACTCCTTAACCCATTCAGAACTGAAAAAGAAAAAAAAAAAAGAACACACACACAAATTCCAAGTAGTTTGTCAGTCAGTTCAAATACGTACATACGTGGGACCAGTTCTTAAGGGGTTAACCTTTGGGAATTTCAACAAAAAAAAAAAAAAAATGGAAAAAAAAAAAAATGGAAAAAAAAAAAAATGACGGGTTTAAAAAAAAGTTACTATTACTACTGTTACGTACAGCAACGACGGCCACTGCTGTGTGTGCGAGTGAGGGATGATACATACAACGTTGGTGTCCCGAGTTTAGTTACACACATACCTGGTGCAATGCAAGGAGTCCGTACGGCATGGGCGCAGCATCATGACCTTACACGTGCTGAAGGGGGCGCTGATGAGGGAGCGCTGAGGGGGGGGGCGTTCAAACTGCTCGTACGTACGTACGTACGTACACGGTTGATATAGAACACCAAAATGACAAAATGATCCATTTTTCCATTTTTCTGGTTCTCGTCAAAGGGATCATATAACTACGAGTATGAACATGAACTGAGGCATTTCTCGCACGTCATTTGCGTTATTAATGGGCACCATTTTTCGGTAGATAACCTACAGGCCATACATACGAGTAAAGCGGCCCCGGTGGTCTACTCTAGTGGCACCCTCGAATGCTACTGAGGTTGGTGCTGAAGTTCGAATCCCACGTGGATCAGACTTTAAAGTTAATTTGCAAAACAAAAACAAAAACAAAACGGAATCAATCATCTGCCGAGAGCGCCTGGCAGCGTGGGTAGATGATTTTCGATGCGAGTGTTACTATAAAGTCGAACACATGATACGTATACTGTGATATATAATAGAGCCGGTCGCCCCGGTAGTCTATTAATAGTGATCGGCTTCAAATGCTACTATTAATAGCATTGGTACCCGAGTTTAAATCCCACCGTGGTGAGATTTTGATTTTATTTGCAACAATAAAAATAACCAACTGCTGAGAGCGCCTTCGTAGCGTGGGTGTAGGCGGAACTCGACGCGAGTCGACGAGGGAAGAAAGTGCTGAAACATTCTCGTGATAAATTTGCGAGGCACGTATATACCGTAGTGGGAAGGGAGGAGAGAGAAGAGCCTACTTAAGTGACCCCAGATCTGAGGTACGACTACAGAAGGAGAGAGGAAAGAAGGGCGAAGATAATAAATGGATTACTCGTAGAACAAAAAAAAAAACTGTTTTCGGAAAAGCCTCTCCGACTCCCCCCCCCCC
>MEHQ01003308.1:218119-230619 GCA_008828725.1 Saccharina japonica
TGGCATCATACCCGCCTTGCCGTGAGGGTAGTCGAAACGCGTCGAGTACGGAGAGGCTCAGAAAGAAAGCTGCAATATGGTATGGATGCGCAGCGGTGGAATTCGGCCAGCCGGGTGATACTAATGCGTTTGCTCTGCGCCGACGGTATGCTGTGTGTCGTAGAATAGGCATGCTTGTGGTACGACGTGATCAAGCACCCCCGCAGCTCGTGGGCTATCGACAACTGTTTATCCCCCCACGGGATCGATGCTGTTCCGGCGGGGGCGTGAGGTTGCTGCGGCCTATTTTAACGGTTTATGGTTGAGCGCCGCAAACACTGCAAACGGTAAGCTACCTGCTGACTGCTGTGCCTTCTTCGCTGGTACGTTCCTCTGCTGCAAGATTGTTCCGACTTACGGTAAGGCTGCCTTCGGTTATGTGCCCATACATAGCGATACAGGCGTAGGCACTGCCGCTAGCTCTCTGATGCTGCAACGGCTGCCACTGCTGTGACGGTGGTTAATTGCGTGTTTCTGCCGCTGGCGGTACTTTCTTGGTACGAGCCATGTGCTTGTATATATGGACGTCAGAGGAATGTATGGTCATCCCTAGAGCATATATTTACGTTGTGTTTTTTTTGTCCGTGCTTCCCTACACCCCCCCCTTGTTAACACGTACGGCGCGGTGGTCGCAAAATTATCTTTCGACACCTCACATAATTTTTTGTTCGTTAGGGGGGGAAGTACTCATTTGTTTCTTGCCTCAGACATTTGACCGTCGACCACGCATCCCTTTCGAGACGGAGCACCGTCTCTACTCCTAATAGAGACATCTCCAACACTTGGGTACTCATTACGTTGTTTCCATATATTACATAGAAACTTTTTGCTTATCCTAGAGGCGGCGGGGGGGGGTGCCTGCCTGCTATGTGAGACCCTGGATCTGAGCACAAAAAAAGAGGGAGCTGGAAACACGCACAAGAAAATACCAGCCTGATTGAGAACCAGTACTGGACGAAGCATGATAGTATATCTTCCTAAGGTAGCTATTTAGGCACTCTGATTGGCTAAGGGTATGTTTTACGCGGCTCAATCAACGTGGAGCATTTCCCAGCCACCGAATCCCGAGTCACCCAAGAGTCTTTCCAAGCACAGCATCCACGCCGGCCGAGTTAACCCAGAGTCTTACCAAGCACAGCATCCCAGCACTGACCACTGGCATAGGGTTCAGGTTAGGGTTAGGGTCCGGGTCGGAGGGCCGGCTTCAGGCGCCAAGCACAAAACCCCCGTAAAGATCTACTATCAAGGTTCGTCCACCCCTCTTGAGAACACGAGGGGACTTTTAGACGCAAAAGGTGCAAAAAAAAAAGTTATTGCAGGAATAAGACCGATTTCCTGCTGCCGGCCCTTTGGCCGCGTCTGGTGCTTTTTGGGTGCGGCCTGTGTTCAAAATCACGGAGGACCATGGTAAATAGGCACCTACGGTATACACAACATCCTACATATTTCCTAATTTTGACCAACAACATTTGGTCCTATCTATTTACAATGGTCCCCCATAATACCAGGTAGTTATCATATGTTGCTACAGTATGTATCAATACGCGTAATTGTGTACAAGCAACAATAATATCACAGGGTCAAACATTTTGAAGCATGGTTCTCACGGCGTGTGCCAAAGGGTGCCGAGGTACTGTAAATGCTTAAACGAGTCGTCAAAAATAAGAAGTTGTTGTGTAAAAAAAAAGTAACCGGTGTTTCTATATACCCAACACAGGAAGTTGAGACTTGACCCCAAAATATCGCCTCTTAACCTCGTAACGGTGCCACGTTTTTGGGGACAAACTACTTGGAATTAGTGTAGGCTAAGTTTTGCAGTTCTGAAAGCGTGTGTCAACCGTTGTAACATCTTCGGCATTTATAAGGTTGATAAAAACTACCGGTACTGCCTGTAGTTTCATCAAAACACAAAGCATTTCTGCGTGTATCATATGATACATATGGTATCATACGAGTATCATACATACGTATGCACAGGAATAACAAGGCGGAATGGCCGCCCAGAGCGAAGATGTTATAAAGCGAACGTAAAAACTTCGAAAGTTTCGAGAGGCCGTGCCTTTTGCCCTTATTGCTTGTGTGTTGTTAGTAAGTGTTGCGTCTCAACTGAAAAAGCAACCAAACGCTCCTTAGATTTATCAGATTTATAAATCAATTTGTGATTTTTTTTAGAAAATCAAAATCTCAGGTCATCTTTTAGTTGATTCATTGATCTACAGAGTAAATCAATCTCGCTCTAGATCCCGATCGAGGTCTCGATCCACATAATATACGAAACCGTTAATTTCTCGATTTAGATTTTTATTCTTAGGGTAATTTGCTCCTCCTCTGAGCCAGCCGTCCAGTCCGCATGGCGTCTCCCCCCGCCATACATACCGTGCTCCCCACACAAAACCATACAAAGCCTCTGCCTCGTCAAATTTGACGCCTCCAGCGTCTGTTTCACCTGAAAATATGGTACTGCAAAACTACTGCCAGGTATATACCATTGTATACATTACAGCAGTGTACGTAGCATCTGTCTTCTCGTGTTCGCCCCTCCTGCAAAAACCTTGTATATACACATACATATATACATGCCACTGTTTGCACAGCCAAAAAACACTAATATACTAAAACTACATTATTGATTGAACGGTGAGGAGAGCCGAGAGAGGCGCACGGGAAGGGGGGGGGAGGGGGGGGCGGGCGGGCGTGGAAGGGGTGAGGGTACTCCAGTCATGTCGTGAGGCCGTACGTGATTCGTATGGACATAGACCCTCGCATCTCCTACAAACTGCCGGGACACAGGAGGCATGTGGCAGGGTTTTCCACCGACCAGGCAGACACTGCTAATAGCACCAAGCGCGAAGCGCCGTGAGGTGTTCGGCGAGTCGCATGAAGGGTGATCGAGTCGGGGGGGGGGTACTCATCATTATGCATGGGCGATCGATGACCATAGATCGCTCTATACACAATGCCGGGACGGAGCATGTCGGGTTTTCACCGACCAGGCAGACATTGCTAGCACCAAGCCGAAGCGCCGTGAGGTGTTGGGGAGCGCATCGAAGGTGAGCTGCATCCTACTGAAGAACCGCTTGTGAGGCGGACTTGCATTGGATGGCAGCTTCAATGAGGGGGGTAAATAAGGGAAGGGGGCAGTAGGGGTAAAGGGGCTCCGAGGAGAGGGAGGATTACCATTATTGTACTCATTCAGCTCGCTTATACTTAGTGGGGCAATTCATTGGTAAAAGATTGGGGGGGGGGGGGGGGGGGGGAGAGGGGGGGGGGGGGTGTACTCATTATTGTGCCTTGCCTTAGTCATTTGACCATTGACCACGCATCCCTTTCGAGACGGAGCACCGTTCCTACTCCTAATAGAGACACCTCCAACACTTGGGCGCTCATTACGTTGTTTCCATATATTACAGAGAAACCTTTTGCTAATCTTATCCCCTTCCTGCTTCGCCGCCTGTGGCCACCATCTATCTCCTAAGATAGCGATCGTTTTCTCGCTACTATTTAGTGTACCAAACTGCTCCATGTCACACTCGTCTATTTTCCTCATCTCCTCCTCTAGCACATCCCTTTCCTCCTTGTACCTTTCACATTCTCCCACTATGTGAACTCTACTCTCTATGGCTTTGCCACATGGGCACATCTGTGCATCTACTTCCTCCTCCTCCCGGCTACTGGTATACCTCCTTCTTCTTTCTGGCAGGTCCAGGTCCCCTACACGAAATCGCAGTTTCAGCTTTTTCGCGAAGTCCATTGGGCCGTGCAGATACCTTTTCATTCCTATTCCTTCTCTCAACCCCCCGTACATCTCTAAGTGTTCTTCCCCTTCCACCTTATTTCTTAGCGCTAGCCTTTCCCTTCTTTCTACCCTTTTTTTTACTTCTGTCTTGTACTGGTATCCGCTAAATTTCTCTATGGCCAGCATCTCTTTTTGGTTTCCTATATCCTTCCATACTTTCTCGACTACGCTATCCCACCTTATTCCAGCTCGCCCTTTGGTGGGGGGGGGGGGGTCGTAGGGAAATCGCGGTTGACGAAAGCAGGAAGGAAACGGCAGATAAGGGCACGAGAAAGGGACCAGGCCGACTATAATTAGTATATTTATATAGGTAGAACCTGCCTATCTATACTACGACGTCCCGGTGGTCTAACTGGTAGCCACGAAGCCTGTAGGGCCGGATGTCGAGGGTTCGATTCTCCCCATGGAGGTTTTTATTCTCAAATGACACCAACTGTCGAGAGCGCATATTATAGCGTGGGTGAGCAAAATTCGATGAAGATCGACGAGCGTTGGGAAGGCTGAACCCTCTGCGCGATAAAAATGAAGGCAAGAACCGTAGTGGGGGAGGAGGTAGAGGAGCCTACTTTGTGACCCCGGATCTGAGTTACGACTAGGGAGGGAGAAAGACGGAAGTGCGAAGATAACGAATGGGATGGAAATATTATAAATATATATATATGGCGTCCCCGGTGGAATGACAGGTGGATCTCGTCCCTGTTAAGAGTCGAGGTCGTGGGTTCGAGCCCCCCCGAGTGCATATGTTACAAGGATTACCCTGGGCTGGGTAATCGATCGATATTTTTCCCCTATAGCTCATTTATACTCATAGGGACTTTTTCTCGCAAAACAAAACTTGACTAGCGGAAAGCGCGAGAGCGTGAGTTAGCAAACTTCGATGAAAATCGACGAGCGTTGGGAATGCTGAACCCTCTGCGCGATAAAAATCAAGGCACGAACCGTAGTGGGGAGGAGGGAGAAGAACCTGCTTCGTGACCCCGGATCTGAGTTACGAGTATTAATAGTATGGAGGGAGAGAGAGACAGAAGTGCGAAGATAATAAATGTGATGGATATCAATATATATATAAGACGTATATAATCTATACTCGTACCGGAAACTGCTGCGGTCGCGACAAATGTTATATATGTTGTGTTGTGTTGTGTTGTGTTTAATTAATAGTGTTTTTTTTTTCTTACTTAGACCAACTGTTATGGGAATATTTTGAGCCGTGATTTCTGTAGTTTTCAGGGATCTTCGAAACCCAAAAATTAGAACCATCTATAGTATGGGCCAGGAAATCATCGTTGTTTTTGGTCTCAGTTCCTGGAGAGGGCAAACATCTGAAAACCTCCAGGAGGCACTGAGCCCAGTTGAGGAACTGAGCCCAGTTCCTGGCGGTCTCTCGTGCCTCCAGGAACTGGGATATTAGATTATTATCGGCTGCACATCCATCCCTGCTCTGCGCTGTGCACCTCCCGGCGCCACCCACACCATCACACCTACGGCGAGAGTTGTACCTACGGCGTACGGCGCTCGTGTTGGACACGGCGTCTCCCTCTCACATAGGAGCGATAGCAGCGACGGGGTCGGCACCCACAACATCACACCTACGGCGAGCCGTATCATACCTATATATACGGGCAATATATAACGCTTGTTTGTGTAAGGTATTGCTTCCCCCTTGCATGGAAGCGATAGCAGCAGCAGCAGCAGCAGTAGCAGCAGTGGCGGCGATGGCGATTCGACGGAGAAAACCCACCCGTACTTGGATGCAGAAACCACGCTCGCTCGAGAGGCGGCGCGGCAGCCGTTGGATTTGCGTCGTTTGACGCCAAACAAGACAAAAACAAAAATACTCAACGGAACCCCATTAAAAAAAATAAAGGAGAAGCCATAATAGATGTGGTCCTTATTTCTCATGCACATATTTCTGGACCCTCAAAACTGAAAAAAAAAAAAAAAAAAATCGCCAGAAATCACGGCTCAAAAATTCAAAATTTTCCCATAACAGTTGGTCTTTACCGGTACAGTAGTCAGTATGAAATGAAATAAGTTTCGCTTGGCTGAGCCTGTTCCTAGTGGACTTTCCGTTTTTTTTTTCTGTTGTCATTTTTATTCTTCTTTGTTTTGTATTCTCATGTCGCATCTCATCCGTCGGGGGGCACGGTCGCAGCGATAACAACCACCGCTCGCGCTGTCGAAAGTTACTGCTGTAAGACGAAAGAGTTGACAAGACCCGCGCGGCAACAATTAATTATTTCCACGTTTTTTTTTCTATTTTTTATTTTTTCCTCTTTCATGCACCTGGATTGCTAGCAGGGTAGGTATTGCCTGTCGTATATGGCATTGCATTGTCTGCTCTGCTTACTGCACTGAGCGTAGTATCTCTGTCGTAGTTTTGTGACCACAGAACTGGTACCTTTTTAAGATGAAGAATCGGCACGGACACTGGGTGTGCTGGATGTCGATGAGTAAAAAGGAAGGTTTAATGTGAAGAACACACACACACAAGGCCAGAAAGCGTTTGGAGTTTGGAACCCGGGTGTCGGCTTCGGCATCGAGTCCTGCTGTCTGTCATGGTCTGCCTTGCTTTCTGTGCGGTTTGTGGGTATGTATTGTTTTTTTATTCTTTATTTTATCATCGTAGTTTGTCCTTCCCCGTTTTCTTTGTTTTTGCTTTCTAGTGGTATAATAGCTCCTTCTCCTCGTTGTGCATCAATCTTGCCGTGGGACTCAGGGTAATTAATTTCCTTCCGCTCTTCCGAGTTTTTTTTTTACCTATTTGTATACGAAGATATGTATTTTTTTGCAGTATTTGCCATACATTATTTCCATCTTTGCGTGTGCTTTAGACGTCAGAAATATAGTACCCTCTGGTACATCTGTCTCTTTCTTTCTTTCTTTCTTTCTTTTTCTGTTTCTTTTTCCTTTTATTTCCTTTTTTGTCTTTCGTTTTTCATCTCTCCAATGTACCTGTTGTTGTAGGTTGCTGTCGTTTTAGACTATATTACTGCTGTGCTTGTTGTATCCAGTACGATGGCATGGCATTGCGTTGTCTACCCTATCTCTCTCTGAATGCAGTACAATGCGCTACAGAACAGTACACCTAATAAGAAACAGGGAATCTGGTCCAGGCTGGATTTCTTATTCGAGAGAGGGTGCTTTCTGCACTAATTTCAAGATAACGACTCGAGATTTTTTCATTTTCATCTAAATATCAGCCTGGATTTCTTATTAGCCTGTTTCTTATTAGGTGTCCTGTACTAGTGCTGTAGTTTTGTGACCACAGACCTTGTACGATAGTGAACTCCACCAACAGCACGAAATGGATGGTATCACAGCGTGCGTGGTGCTGTTTACTGCAGCAGTATCATACAGCACCTCCACTTCGCTGCGCATGGGGTCAGAGGCTACTTGGTCTGCCCCGCCAGCATGCAAGGTCAACTGTGGATCAGGTCGGGGTGGGGTGAGGGTTACCAAGCGGGAGCACGGCGGTGCAAAAGCGTGCAAGTATCATATTCGCATGGATGTGTGTTGACCAATGAAACACCCCGAAACAACAGCATTCAATTTGCTACGACTGGTTTGACCACTGAATCGGTTGGGTAGTTTGTTAGTGTCGAATAATGAGCGGTGATCTCTATTAATAATACGTACCAGGTACTGGAGAGGCAATCACGCGCCACCACCTTTTACCTGGATTGCTAGCAGGGTAGGTCTTGCCTGTTGTATACCTGGTATGGCATTGCATTGTCTGCTCTGCTTACTGCACTGAGCGTAGTATCTCTGTGTCGTAGTTTTGTGACCACAGAACTGGTACCTTTTTAGGATGAAGAATCGGCACGGACACTGGGTGTGCTGGATGTCGACGGGTAGAAAGGAAGGTTTAATGTGAAGAACACACACACACACCTCTCGTCGGCGACCCGTTACGTACAGAACACAAATATATGTCATAGGAAGAGTGGACTGAAGGGTGGCGCTACGAGGTACCCCCAGACAGAGTGGTCTAGCCTCAGGGACGTTTATACATGTCATATTTATACGTGCGTAGGGAACGCACAGCACGCAGCAGCAGCATGCAGCAGCAGCTGTTAAAGCAGAAGCAGCACAGCAGCAGTCATACAAACCTGGTTTTAGATGACACCAGGTATGATAGCCGAACAAGAGCAGCAAGTAGCAGTTTATAATACGCACATACGCACATACGCTTGACATACGCACGCATTGATGAAACGAAAAAAAGCACCTTACCACCTCTGTTCGTATCATATATCATATATGATACGTACGTACTGATGTTGAACATACGTACACGGCGTCCGTCTGCATTGTGATTCGTACTCTCACGCTCTCGCGCTTTCTGCTATTGATAGTCAAGATATTTTTAGCGAGAAAAAGTGCCCAAGAGCATGCACTCGGCGGGGCTCGAACTCTCTTTCTTGACGCTTACAGGCTTCGTGGTTACCTGCTAGCCCACCGGGGCGACCGGCTTAATTAATATTAATATTAATGTTATACGAGTACTATAATACTATCAATACTCTGTCGTTGTCGTTGTTGTTGTTGTTGTTGTTGTTGTTGTTGTTGTTGTTGTTGTTGTCTTCACATCAAACTCGTTATTTCTACGTACCCAACTACATCAGTACACCCAGTCAGTGTCTGTCCTGATTCCTAATCCTAGAGAGTGACTGCTGCAATATTTATAATATAGCATTTATATTCATATCATTAATGATATTAATAATATTGATAGTTGTACCGGCATCCCTGCTCGGAATGCTCAGTTATTACTGGCCGGGAGAGGTGTCGTGGTCTCCAGTCTCCCGCGAGGCAACTCGTACAGGAGCAGAGCCGAGAGGCAAACAACAGCAGCAAGCAGCGTGGTACGTACCAGGGTACGTATATATCTTTCCACATATATACGCGCGAGTACTCGTATGTACAACGACAACGACGCCCTATATACGAGCCCTTGCGTTCTTGCCGCTTTAGCTCGGTTACCAACCCAAGGGCTTCCAGGCCACCAGTCCTGCCACCCGGGAGCCGCAAGGGTGTCCACCAAAGAAAGGTTCCTCCGTCGTGGTGCTGCTTTGCTGCTGCTGCCACAGCAGCAGCAGAGTGCGGCAGCCCAATGACGCACTCCTAAACTACTCTAATTGTACGTCGCATATATTTTCATTAATCAGTGAGCGATGTATCTGCTTCCAAAATGTTGTTTCTGCTTGTTGTTGAGTTGGTATGAGTTCATCATGCAGTTCCAGGGACTGCTGTCTGCTGCTGCTGTGTATGTGTGTGTGTTCTTCACATTAAACTACTGCTGTACAATTCAATAGCACAGAATGGATGAATGATAAGACGGAAATCTCCCGCGATCGTGAAGTGAGATGACGAAGAACAAGCCAGCAATCGCACATATTCATACCGCCATGTACCCTCGGCCTGCGGTACGTATTTTACAGCGGTATCGTACATATGTACCAGGTAGACTACAGACCAGTCACGCATACCAGGTACACTCACTCGGCATAGATAGGCAGTCTGAAAATTGCGCCACGCTGTGCTTGAGATAGGCACAGCGCACCAGGAGCACTGAAACTGTCCCCAACAAAAGGAGCAGCGAAGCAGCAACATATATAAGATCAGCAACATAGAGCGTCGTATCACAACAACAGCAACCAGCAGCGGCCATCAAAATGGGTGGAGACTACGCACGTGCGACGATGCCGGTAGTGGAGATCAGATCGAAACGGAGACTCACATGGTAGTCGATGTAGTACTCTTGCCAGTCCTTGTTCCGCTGCGCTTTCAAGGTGGCACCGAACTGCACCATGGGTCTCCTCTTCTGTCTCCTCTCGGCTAGCTCGACCTCTGCTTCGCCGGCGTCCACCTACCGACCACTTCAGAGCCTGTGGTGAAAGCCTTTGCCGATGGGAGCAGGCCGGCCAATCAGTCAGCAAGTGGTGGTGAGAGGTCGGTGCGTTATGCTTTTCTCGGGCAACACAGCAGCTGGTGATGTGGGCCCGTGTGTGCTCGGTCAAGCATCAACCTCTGAACCTACACCAAAAAAAAGTACACTCTTTTTTAATACGTAGTTGGTTTTTTTGTTTTTTTTATCGGCTTGTGTTGCGAGGGTCTCCATATGTCCCCCCCCTTCGGCTTTTTGTTTTAAATAAAGAGCAACATATCCACCGATCACATGGGGCACACATGGGACCCCCGTTGGGCTCTGCTGTAATCTCTTTACCTGCCCGTCGGCTGTTCTTTTGTTGTGCCTGCTGTGCGGCTGTGCGGTATGTAAGCCTGCCGTTCTTTTTTGCTCTAGCTGTCTGGATACTTGGACATTAGCCGTGGCTGTTGCTTGTTTGTGCTACTACTCTGCCTGTTGTATACTTGACTGTAGCGGAGGTGTGTAGTGTTGACCCGGGGGGGTACGAGTGTGTACAGTGTAACAGGTAATAAAAGAGAGCCGGTGAGCTGTTTAGTCGGTGTGTTGGTTGATCTTCAATCTTCTCCTCCTCCTCCTCCTTCCTGGTGTGGCTTGCTGCGTGAAGCGTGAACATTCAGGGACGTATGATATGATACGAGTATGATATGATATTTACGGCTGTGTATGGTGGCCCGGTATGGCATACAAATTATTATACTACGACACCATCAGAGGGAAGGTGTGTCATAAATACGAATACTATTATATGCACCTGCTGCCTGATGATACACGCACAACAAAACATCACGTACGTTGAACTTCGTACCTGGTATGTTTCAAGGGTTGGAATTGGGGGGGCTTGGAACTTTTCGTATTTATATGTACTGCTTTGTAAAATGTAAAATACCCACTGCGCTGCTGCACGTTGCACATACCTGGTAGTCTTTATGTAACTGTTAACCGTCTCTATGCCAGGTGAATACCTGTGGTACGTCTGTCTGTGTTCTGCTGCTGCTGTGAATATATCATACGTTTACGTTGTTGCGCCGCCGCGCGCTCTTTCTCGTGCGCCGGCGGTACTACCAAGGATGGTCGTTTCGGCGAAAACGTAATTTCGCGTGACCAAACAGGAACGGCTGGGCCGCCGTAACCGCAATTTTTCCCGTAATTACCTCTGTCTATCCATGCCCTAAATGCAAGTATACATACCAGGGATATTATTACACACACGCACGCAAAAAAAAACGCAAAAAAAGCGGGCCCGCAATCGACGGATGAACAGGGGCGCATAATATCACCAGAGAGAGGGGGTGGCTATGAATACGTAATATCTTCTGGTAGTAGAAAAATTACGCGTAACTTTTGCACAAGAAGGCTGTTTTCCCGTAATTACGCGTAGCAAGTTTTTGGTGGACATCGACGTAACGGCCATTCCTCTGGTATATATTCGATTTGATCACTGCTTGCTGTGCTTTGACCTCGCCGGGCGCTTTTAGACTGCAAAACGGTGATTTTGGTCAGAATTCGAAACTTATTCGCCTATCTATCTATATTATTATGTTAATTGCCTTCCGTGTGCAGGGCACTATTCATTCAGAATGAAAAAGCTGACCCAATTCGTCGAATACCACCAATCTCATCCAACCAATTCTCCTCCCCTCCGTGTACTCAATAGAATACGCACTACCACCGTTTACCCAAATATTGTACCTGCTATTATATATCATCTATGTTCCCCTTCTTCATCCAATGATCGACACACTATATATATATACGTCGTATATATATATTTTTTTTCTTCATTTTTCTTTTTTGCTTGTCGTATTGCCTGTTGTTGCTTCTCAAGGGGGGCACGACAGCGATGCTACAACCCCTCGCATCATTTGCTTCGTTTACTTTGTTTCACTTATTTATGTTACCGTGATCGCTTTTGCCTTTGTTTCTCCGCCTTCCGTGTTTTTCCTAGGACTTTCTTTGGTGGCTTAGCTACGTACGTATTCATTTTGTTTTTGTCATTCCCCGTTCTCTTTCCGGGACTCTCGTGTGTTACACGAGAACGAAACGGAATTGAGTTGGAAGTGCCACGTACCCGTTGTATGGGTGGCGCCCAAGGGAAGGGAGACGGAGGGTCGGGGGGGTAATAGGGAAACCAGGACGGACGAAAGCAGGAAAGAGACGGCAAACAGAGTAGGTGCCAGACCGACTAGCTGGTAGAACCTGCCTGTACTACGGGCACAAACCTGCCTCAGCTGGCCTTTGGTGTGCTCCGGCTGGCTGTCCTATCCTGTCGTTCTCCGTCTTTCTCTGTTGGCGCTGTTTCGGTCCATTTCATTTTCTTTCATTTCATTTGGTTCTTATTGGAGGTCGCATCTCCTCTGGGAGAAGCACGACACTTTCTTTCTTTTTTGTCATCCTTTTTATTTGGTTGCTTGATTGTTGATTTGCTTCAGTATATTTACTTTTTATTATTTTTTCTTTTCGCTTTTTTCTTTTTTCTCTTTTTTTCTCTTGCATGCACCTGGATTGCTAGCAGGGTAGGTCTTGCCTGTCGTATATGGCGTTGCTTTGTCTGCTCTGCTTACTGCACTGAGTGTAGTATCTCTGTGTCGTAGTTTTGTGACCATAGAACTGGTACCTTTTTAGGATGAAGAATCGGCACGGACACCGGGTGTGCTGGATGTCGACGGGTAGAAAGGAAGGTTTAATGTGAAGAACACACACACACACTCACAGGCCGATTCTTCGTCCTAAAAA
>MEHQ01003308.1:233119-240653 GCA_008828725.1 Saccharina japonica
ACACACAACAACACACACCAAACATGCAAAAGAAAAACACCACACCACACGGCACACATACCACACAACACACACCACTGTACACAAGTGTGGAACGAAACATTCGGTTCGTTTGGTGTTCATTTTTTTTGTTTCGTACTACGTACTGTACCAGTGTGGACGAACACATAAGGTTCGTTTGGTGTTTATTTTTTTTTCATGTTTTTTTCATTCCCATTTATTATCTTCGCCCTTGCTTTCTCTCTCCTTCCAACCAATTTAACGGGGGACCACAGCAGTGAATATGACCAACGGGTATACTAAAAAAACAATACGTTTCGCTGTTTTTACTAACAATATTTGGTCCTATTTACTACCAGGTAGTGTTTACTATGGTCCACCGAAATAGTCGTAACTCAGATCCGGGGTCACAAAAATAGGCGCTTATATTCTCCTCCCCACTCCGGTTCGTGCCTTGCTTTTTAATCGTCGAGAAGCTTAGCCCTTTCTTTCTCTCTCGACTTCGCATAGTAACCAAGCGGTTTCCTCACCGTTTCCGGGGGTTGGGTAATAGAAGTGATCAGAACCTAATATGGCCCGTAAACATAGGGGGAACACAGGGACATATATGGTTTAGTAGACCCACTCTGTCACGTCAACTCGTCAGAACACTGTAGTATACCTGGTACTGTTTAATTTTAATTTTAATTTTAGTTTCATTTTAATTATTTCTCCCCCCACAAATAGACACGCACTTCCTGTATTCTACAGCCTCAGATTGTGTCCCCCTCATACGGGATGTCCACCCTACATGAAGACATATAAAATCCGTAAGTACGCGCGATGGAAGTATTACACTCAGCTAGCAAAGATGAGCTTCGACGAAATCCTCGAGCTCACAGCTGTTGTTTTTTAATTTTTTTAATTGAGTGTTTGCGTTTTTTTTTTTTCTTACTTTTACTTCTCTAAAAATTCTCCCGAAGGAAGGATTTGCGGTAAATTTTTTAAAAAACGGCAAAAAAGTACTTTAGAGAAGTACGTTTTTGATCAAAAGTTACGGTAACTTTTGGCTCTCAGTTTCATTGGCCTACACACACCGAGCATTCTACCGACGCGGAACGGCACAAATTATGGGACATGTCTCCCATAGGCCCCAACCTTGCTGCTTGCTCTACACAACACAACAACCGGTGGGAGCACAGAGGCTCGAGAGGTGTGCTACAGTATGATACGGACAAGCGGTGCTGGATTTTGCTGACGGGGCGCCGGCGGACTGCTGGCGGCCCGCTACGGTACGCTCTCGCCGGCTTGGTGTCGTGGAGGATGCGCTGTTCAGAAGAACTACTCGTACGAGTACGAGTTACTCGTACGAGTCGTGCTCGTATGGAGACGTAGTCTTACCGCCTTGCTTGTAGAGCGCGACAGGATGACAGATCGCCGTGTATCATTTCAATTTCACCACACTGCGGTAGCAGCACTAGCAGCACTACTAGCAGCAGCGGCGGCGCGCCGCCACGGTCTATATATGTCGGGCCCCGGGCGGGCTTGGAGCGGAGCGTGCCGGCGCGGTGTCGCGCGTAGGTCGTGGGCAGCAGCAGGAGCAGCACACGACGACAAGAAGAGTTGGACGCAAAATCGAGAAAAGCAAAAACGGAAGCTGTTGCTTCTCCTGCTCTGCTGCTCCTCTGCTGTTGTTGCTGCTGCTGCTGCTGCTGCTGCTGCTGCTGGGGCTGCCGCTGCTGCTGGGGCTGCCGCTACATAGCTGCAGCCACCGGTGCTGCTGCTTGCGGTCGTGGGATTGCAGCTGCGGCACTGCGGTCATACCCCTGCCGCCGCCACCGTGGCTGGGCTGCCGTTCCTCTCGTACGCTACTTTTTGTTTTCGTTGTTTGTTTGGTTTGCCGCATTGCCTCACCCCACTTCCCTTATTATTTTCGGAGGCGTCGCCTGCAGGATTTTGTTTACTTCTATCGCAAACACACCGAAACCATGAGGGGAAGGGAATTCACTTTTTTGAGCGGAAGGAAAGTATTTTTTTTTTTTACTTCTATCGCAAACACTCCATTGTTGTGCTTGCCCACGCTATAATATGCGCTCTCGACAGCAGTTGGTGTCATTTGAGAATAAAAATCTCCATCCGGAGACTCGAACCTTCGGCCTCCAACCTAACAGGCTTCATGGTTACCTGTTCGGACTAGGACCACCGGGGCGACCGGCTGTTGGTTGGGTAGAAAAAACGGTTTAATGTGAAGACAACAGACACATTGCTGTCTGTCGTATATATAAGATGTAATACAGCAGCAGCAGTTGCGATCCGATTTAGCTTTCAACATATACTTCGGGATAAGCATACAGGATCAGGTATCATGTGATACCAACAAGGTATCACATATTATGTATACAGAATGAGGAGCCTATCGCCTACTACGCTGAGATGGGGCTGTCCTCGTTGTTGTCGTTGCTGCTGCTGCTGTTATGTGATGCTGTAGCTGTGGGTTGTCTTCTTCTATCCAAAGACATCCTACTACTGCCCAGAAGCCAGAACACTACCCACACACAGCAGCAGCAGCAGCAGGCAGTCGGAACCCTGTCGGGAACACTACACCCTGCTCGGAGGAGACCCTGGACGACCTAACCCTGGGTGTCTCGGCGATACATATCATGCGTATATATGTATCATACGTCGTTGGTTGTTGGCATACTGATTGTATGAGTACATCATACAATCCGTTAGCTCGGATCTTCAAGGCATGATTTTGTCTTGAAAATTGTGTACCTGTGGTCTGCATATCGTAATTGTGGTCCGCGCTCGGAATATTCTCGCAATTTTCTCGCTAGATGCAAAAGCGGCGCAGCCGCGTTTCTCGCCCGTTTCTAGTCCGTTTTGGGTCCGGTTTGGGCTAGGGTTAGGGTTAGGGTTAGGGTTGGGGGTTGGGTTGGGTCTACGCCCGTGCCTTGATCCCACCAGGAAGTGCTTCCTAGCTCGCAAAGCAATGCGAGAAGTGAACAGCCCGCCCCTAGGAAGATCCGAGCTAATGCATTGTATAAGGGGCTCCATATCCACACGATCCATGGGGCACACATGGGACAACCCGTTGGGGCTCTGCTGTAAATCTCTTACCTGCCCGTCGGCTGTTCTTTGTTGTGCCTGCTGAGCGCTGTGCGGTATGTAGCGCACGTTCTTTTTTGCTCTGCTGTCTGGACTTGGACTCTAGCCGTGGCTGTGCTTTTTGTGCTACTACTGCTGCCTGTTGTATACTTGACTTGTAGAGGAGGTGTGTAGGTGTGTGACCCGGGGGGGTACGAGTGTGTACAGTGTACAGGTAATAAAAGAGAGCCGGTGAGCTGTTTAGTCGGTGTGTTGGTTGATCTTCAATCTTCTCCTCCTCCTCCTCCTTCCTGGTGTGGCTTGCTGCGTGAAGCGTGAACATTCAGGGACGTATGATATGATACGAGTATGATATGATATTTACGGCTGTGTATGGTGGCCCGGTATGGCATACAAATTATTATACTACGACACCATCAGAGGGAAGGTGTGTCATAAATACGAATACTATTATATGCACCTGCTGCCTGATGATACACGCACAACAAAACATCACGTACGTTGAACTTCGTACCTGGTATGTTTCAAGGGTTGGAATTGGGGGGGCTTGGAACTTTTCGTATTTATATGTACTGCTTTGTAAAATGTAAAATACCCACTGCGCTGCTGCACGTTGCACATACCTGGTAGTCTTTATGTAA
This sequence comes from Saccharina japonica, assembly GCA_008828725.1. Lineage (NCBI taxonomy): Eukaryota > Phaeophyceae > Laminariales > Laminariaceae > Saccharina > Saccharina japonica. The sequence goes on from MEHQ01003308.1 coordinate 236,848, forward strand.
CTGTTAACCGTCTCTATGCCAGGTGAATACCTGTGGTACGTCTGTCTGTGTTCTGCTGCTGTGAATATATCATACGTTTACGTTGTTGCGCCGCCGCGCGCTCTTTCTCGTGCGCCGGCGGTACTACCAAGGATGGTCGTTTCGGCGAAAACGTAATTTCGCGTGACCAAACAGGAACGGCTGGGCCGCCGTAACCGCAATTTTTCCCGTAATTACCTCTGTCTATCCATGCCCTAAATGCAAGTATACATACCAGGGATATTATTACACACACGCACGCAAAAAAAAACGCAAAAAAAGCGGGCCCGCAATCGACGGATGAACAGGGGCGCATAATATCACCAGAGAGAGGGGGTGGCTATGAATACGTAATATCTTCTGGTAGTAGAAAAATTACGCGTAACTTTTGCACAAGAAGGCTGTTTTCCCGTAATTACGCGTAGCAAGTTTTTGGTGGACATCGACGTAACGGCCATTCCTCTGGTATATATTCGATTTGATCACTGCTTGCTGTGCTTTGACCTCGCCGGGCGCTTTTAGACTGCAAAACGGTGATTTTGGTCAGAATTCGAAACTTATTCGCCTATCTATCTATATTATTATGTTAATTGCCTTCCGTGTGCAGGGCACTATTCATTCAGAATGAAAAAGCTGACCCAATTCGTCGAATACCACCAATCTCATCCAACCAATTCTCCTCCCCTCCGTGTACTCAATAGAATACGCACTACCACCGTTTACCCAAATATTGTACCTGCTATTATATATCATCTATGTTCCCCTTCTTCATCCAATGATCGACACACTATATATATATACGTCGTATATATATTTTTTTTTTCTTCATTTTTCTTTTTTGCTTGTCGTATTGCCTGTTGTTGCTTCTCAAGGGGGGCACGACAGCGATGCTACAACCCCTCGCATCATTTGCTTCGTTTACTTTGTTTCACTTATTTATGTTACCGTGATCGTTTTGCCTTTGTTTTCCGCCTTCCGTAGTTTTTCCTAGGACTTTCTTTGGTGGCTTAGCTACGTACGTATTCATTTTGTTTTTGTCATTCCCCGTTCTCTTTCCGGGACTCTCGTGTGTTACACGAGAACGAAACGGAATTGAGTTGGAAGTGCCACGTACCCGTTGTAGGGTGGCGCCCAAGGGAAGGGAGACGGAGAGTGGGGGGGGTCAATAGGGAAACCAGGCGACGAAAGCAGGAAAGAGACGGCAAACAGAGTAGGTGCCAGACCGACTAGCTGGTAGAACCTGCCTGTACCACGGGCACAAACCTGCCTCGCTGGCCTTTGGTGTGCTCCGGCTGGCTGTCCTTATCCTGTCGTTCTCGTCTTCTCTGTTGGCGCTGTTTCGGTCCATTTCATTTTCTTTCATTTCATTTGAGTTCTTATTGGAGGTCGCATCTCCTCTGGGAAAGCACGACACTTTCTTTCTTTTTTGTCATCCTTTTTATTCGGTTGCTTGATTGTTGATTTGCTTCAGTATATTTACTTTTTATATTTTTTCTTTTCGCTTTTTTCTTTTTTCTCTTTTTTTCTCTTGCATGCACCTGGATTGCTAGCAGGGTAGGTCTTGCCTGTCGTATATGGCGTTGCATTGTCTGCTCTGCTTACTGCACTGAGTGTAGTATCTCTGTGTCGTAGTTTTGTGACCACAGAACTGGTACCTTTTTAGGATGAAGAATCGGCACGGACACTCGGGTGTGCTGGATGTCGACGGGTAGAAAGGAAGGTTTAATGTGAAGAACACAACACACAACAGGCCGATTCTTCTCCTAAAAAGGTACCAGTTCTGTGGTACAAACTACGACACAGAGATACTACCTCAGTGCAGTAACAGAGCAGCAATGCAAGCCATATACGACAGGCAAGACCTACCCTGCTAGCAATCCAGTGCTGAACAAAAAAAAAACAAGAAAAAAGAAAAAAGCGAAACGAAATAAAATAAACAACAGTAGAGAAACACACACAACCACAACAACACAACAACACACAACCAACAAATAACACACAACACACAACACACAACACACACACGCAGCACGACACACAACACACAACACAACACAAACACACACAACACACACACACAAACAACAACACACAACACAACACCCCGTGGGAGTATTGCCAAAGAGACACACACACACACACACACCAAACCACACACCAACACCAACACACCAAGCCACACACCACACCAACACCAACACAACACCAACACACCTTGGCAACATCCCGACGGATATGACCACCAACACTGCACCAAAACACCCACACGACACGCACACACCACACACCACACCACACCACAACATCACACACACACACACACACACCAACACACACACCACCAACACACACAACACCACAAAACCACACCAACACCAACACACAAAAACCACACCAACACACAAAACAACACCACACACACAACACCACACACACAACCACACACACAATCAACACCACCAACACCACAGAACAACACAACCCACACACACAACACAGCACAACACACACAACACACCAACACACGCAACAACCCCCCAACACCAAAACAAACCACACTAACACAAACACACAACAAGACGACAAACAACACACACCACACACTAAAACCAAGACACACAACAAACACAACGCAACACACACAACACACAAACACACAAAAACACACGACACACGAACACAACCACACAACACAGCACACACAAACAAAAATAACACACAACACAACAACAGCGCACAATCAACACACAACAAAAACATAACCGCATCACACAAAACAAACAACCACACAAACGCAAGAACACACAACAGCACAACACACACACAAGCACAGACACACACACACACCAACACACACCACACAACAACACACACAACACACACAACAACACACAATAACAACAACACCAAGACGCATCACAACAACCCAAACAATAAACCAGATCCAAACAGCAACCAACAACCACAATCTGACGACAACCAAGGACATCGTCCCAACACTAAACGAGCAAGCACCACACATCACACACACAACACACAACAACACATAAAACACACAAGACATCACAACAAAACACAACACACAACACACAACAACACACACCAAACATGCAAAAGAAAAACACCACACCACACGGCACACATACCACACAACACAGCACACGACACACAACACACAACACACCACAACACACAACACAACACAACACACAACACAACACAACACACAACACATAACACACAACACACAACACACAACACACACAGCACACGACACACAACACACAACACAACACAACACACACAACACACACAACACACAACACACAACACACACAACACACACAACACACCTGTTGGCTCTGCGCGAGGTATATGATCCCGAAACTGAGAACGAGCAGCACCACACACACACAACACACACATCACAGCACACACAGACACACACAGACACACACACAACACACACCACACACAAACACACACACACAGACAACACAGACACACACAGAACACACAACACCGAGACACACACCGAAACCCCGACACAACAGACAGAACCACACACACCACACACGACACACCAGACACAGACACAACACAAACAGAACACACACACACAAACACACAACAGAGAGACAACACCACAAGACACACACTCACACACGAGACACACACAGACACACACCACACACACCACAGCACAGAGACACACACAGACACACACAGACACACACCACACACACAGACACACACACACCACACACACAGACACACAGACACACACA
>MEHQ01002459.1:0-88358 GCA_008828725.1 Saccharina japonica
CTCGGGACCATGAAAAAGTTCTATTATTCCTGACAGCCGGTCCCCACACAAAAGTCTATACGATAGTTTCGCCAGATTGGAACATCAGAGTAAATTGATCAAAAAAATGGAACACTATCTTCGTCTCGCCGGGGAGGGCCGCACGCCCATGGTCTTACCTGGAGCCCCATAGTACAGGCCAATTAGCATTCTATTTTCTTTTCCTTGACCAATGAAAATTATTTTTAAAAAAACGACTTTTGAGGGTGTTCCCATAGTACAGCCCATAGTACCGGCGGAATATTTGCCAATCACAAGCAATACGGGGAGACAGGCGCGGCGGAACCCCTTCATCCCGTCCGTGTCCGAGTGTTGTTTGCACCGCACAAGGCTACGACAAAGCAGCAAAGTGGTCAACTTCAGAGGAGGTACCTCGCAGCTGTAGTGTCGTAGCACGGCCAAAGGTGTGCAGCAACTGTCGAGCTCTTGTAGACCCAGGTCTGAAGCAAGCCGTATAGAGAATGCAAGCTTGCAGCAGCAAAAACCAAGCCAAGGGAGGACAGGACAACGAACTATATACTACTGGCGAGGCATCGCCTCGTCTTCCTGGAGTGGCATCTGAGATGACGATGGTATGGAGATAGCCCTTGGCCGTCGTAGTATTAGAGCCTACAGCAGGGGGAACTTCGTCGCAGTGTGGGAGACTGTCCTCATGGAGCGCACCCAGCTTTTCTCCATGGCCGCCACGACGGAGGAGACACGCCTTTACTCCAGGTGCGTACGCTCGTACTGCTGCGGTGTGGAACGCGAACACCATCATGTCCGGTAATATAAGTTGCGTTGGGTATCCATATTAATATGCACACGGTCTTTACATTTGCGGACAGCGTGCGATAACCTACTTGCATAGCTGGTACCTGGTACGTACACGACACGCTGGCACGCACTCGTACCGCTTACCTCTTGGTCCGCTTCGTACTATTAACCTTGCGCAGGACACACACCTATTACCTGCACTACTGTACAGGTCTGGCGTGATTTTCTGTACTCGTACCTTGCACTACAGCAGCAGCTGTCTGTTATTGATAGCTACGTTTCACAGCTGCTGTATGTACACAACCGACTTGTATATATGCTGTGTACAGTACCGGCCCGCTCATAAGAAACCAGAAATCGGGCTTAGGCTGACTTTCTTATTTGAGAAAGGGGTGTGTCCCACACTAACTACAGTATAATAGGGGTCGACTTTCTTATTTCCCCCGTAATGTTTAGGCTGAGTTTCTGGTGGGGCACTTTCTTATGAGAGAGCCATTGGAGGGCCGGTAGTTTATTGCTGCTGTACGTACAGAGTACTGCTCTGTAACCCTACGAGGCTCCCTTTGTTCCATCGCTCATGCGCCCGTACGTACTGCTGCCGTGTACGCGTATTTGTATTGAACTTACGCAGCAGTCTAGCCATCACGTATCGTTGTTAGTGGATACCTCCCAGGCTACTACTATCCCCGTGCCTAATACTACGTACAGGAACAGTTTGTCGGTATCGTTTCTTCGCTATGTTGTTGGGTTTCAGGTACTGCCTGTACAGCAGTACAGTAGTGTGAATGAATGATTGACTGCTGTTTGAAACCATGTTTAGAGTAATGCGGAGGGTTGGTGGTACTGGCGGTTTTACTGCTGGCACTGGCGATGTAACACCTCCTGGCCCCTCCCTTCTTTGCAATCACGTCTGTCTTTTTATCCATCTTTGCAATCCAGGGGGCAGTAGCTACACGTGGTGGTGTGTAAATAGTGATTACGGCCTGAGCTTGCCGTGAGGATATCTTGCTGAGGGCGAGGGGGGGGGAGCAAGCACGCACGATGGGCATTATCACAAATGGCGGAGGCGAGCAAGAGCTTATCGGTGTGGGCGCGAGCACCGGCGTCTCATTAAACAAGCTAGGGAGGCAATACCGATTCAGGTGAGCACTACTGGCATTACGTACGTCGCCGCTTTTTGGGCACGTTACGTCAACCTCTGACGTTAAATTATCAGTTTGCTTTTACCCCACCTCTCCCTATATGTCCATGGCTTCTGGCGCTGCGCCCCGCCTCTTTGAGCCGTAAGGCTATTACTGTGTCTTCTCCTGCAGGATTACAGCAGTAGAGTACAGCAGGTCGCGACTTTTGTTCGTCAGCAGTCCCAACGATATGGGCGAGGCCTCTGCTCCAATGATTGGCGTGTCAATTGCTCATGACTCCTCTTCCCCTCTCCACTGCCGCCGGAGTGGGTGTGTATGCACCTAGATGTTCCCATTCGATGCGGTATCCCTCTTTGTCGCGGCGCTTACTGCAGTTTGTATATTATTTGAATGGCAAAGAACTATGTTTTCAAAGTTCCGCAGGAAACTTCGCGGCGGTGGAGGTGGGCCTCCGCCAGAAAACTTCGCGGAATTGAAGTAGGCCCTCCAGTACGGCGGGTGCCAAGATTATGTAGAAATTTAATTGGAGCGGGATTGATATCGCTTTATTCACACGTGCCGGGGGTTAACTACACCGATGCGCTATGTGAAGTTCACGTAGCATGTGATATTCAAGCCTCTTTGATTTCGATGGGGGTCGTGTCGCCGAGAGTATCGACGGCCGTAACGCGCGATGGATTTTGGCTTGTTTTCACTTCAAGTGAGCTCTCGTTCTTCTGCGCGACGCCTGATAGACTCACTATCATGTCGTGTTCCTCATGTTTGTCGCCATCTTTTGCAGGACGATTCCGTTATTATGTTGTCTGCTGCGTATACGGTGGGTTCATCTGTGAGAAGACCCGGCGACCCTTGCGGAGGGAGAAAGCTCAAAAGGGTGCGGAGCTATGTCCACATTCATTTTGGTCGACTGATTCGGAAAGCCTGCCAACATAATTCCAGGCGAGAAGGGTTCTGCGACTGGTGTTCTGCTTTAGCAGCATGCGTGTACTACCAATGTTGTACGAGGGTATACATGTATCTTCTCGGCGTTTAGGTAAAATATATACCAGTATGGCAGGCCATTATTATCCATAGTCTTGACGTTACTATTGAGACCGGGGGGGGGCGGGGCCATACATATATAAGCTGGTCGGGTGCTGAACACGATACCGGGATTTCTGTTGATACGTGCTGTCGTTGGCTTACTGGGAGTCTGCAGTTCGGCATTGAAGCTCAAACACTCTTTCTGCTTTGGTATATACCAGGTATAGGTTTTCGTCGATTTTGCCAAATTACGGTTTTTATGCTGTTAGGCAACGCAAAAGGGTTCGAACTGGATTCCCGCGATCGCCTACTGTGGCGTCGGGGATCGAAGCGGGGTTATCCGCAGCAACCTCCGAAACGGGGGTGGGGGGGGTCGAGGAACGATCGTTTGTTAAAGCAATTATTCTTCGCGGTCCTGGGCGTAGGGGGTTTGGCGCATGCCCCTTGAATAGAGCTGTTCCGCTTCCGAGGTTTTGGGGTCGGCTGCCACCCTAATAATATGAAACGTGCCGGCCACGCTCCAAATCCAGCACCATGCTCATGATACTCATCGATAAGTAGAAAGCGCTGTACCCTTTTGTATTATATGGCTGCGTATCACTGCGGTAGTGCGACGTCGTCGCGGATTTGGAAGCGAGAGAAAACGAAGTTGTACCCATTTTGAGGAACAAGGCCGGTCACCTTGAGGCGTACAGATAAAACAGCGAGTAAAACCCACTCCATTTTTTGTTTTTGTTTTTACGTTTTAGGTGCTTGAGCGAGGACCTGTACGGTTCCCTTAATTCCCTTACTCTTTTGGGCTAACATCCCACGTCTTACCCACACCCTACCTCCCACGGACGGTGACGCAGGTACCATGGCTTTACCAGCACCAGGAAAACGCTAAGGCCTGTTCGAGCGAAACATGCTCCCATTAGCACCGACTGCGAGTCCCCGTGGGTAGTTGAGGCCCTGCAGGTGCCACGCATGGCAGATATTTTGCTTGTTGAATCGACGACGACCTTCAGATTCAGTAGATAGTACGCAGACCATTAATGTACTCGAGATCAGGGAGCGCCACAGGGTGGCTGTGTAGTGATCAATACCATCGAGGTTTTCGCGCGTTTGCCAGCAGGTCATATCAACTGGACATTAGATTACAGTGGTTGGATAGAAAAACAACCAAAATTTTGTGTGGCATCGCGAGGGAGGAAGGATGGCGTATTAACTGTTTTGGGTTGTAGACGAGCGTTGCCGCGACTTAAAGCACCCGAAGGAAAATAACGTAATGTGGAATTTAAGTGGGGGTTGCGGGTTGCATGCGCCAAAGACGAAGTCAATCAGGCGGGCTGAAATTCCGGCGTCGAGCGAGCAATGCTGGCACGTGTTGAGTGCATGCAATCTGGAGCGTACTGTTCAGATTAAACCGTACCTGGTATGGTATACGACGCGTGTAGCGTCTGCACCGACTCAATTGTTTTCTCGAGGGTACACACCGTCATGGCTTCTGAGCGACGCTCTTGCTTCGCCCAGAAATCGTATTGTACTTTGTTGAGCATTTTGCCAATCAAGGTTTCCACGTGTCTGGGTTGTTTCGCAAGAAGTTTAGGCATGCTGTCCTTGCCAACTAGATCCGTCATTTATGGCCATGGCGCTTCAGCTATAAGGGAAGGACATCACTAGTGTGTATGTTTCAGGGGCCTGTAAGAAGTAGGCGACGAACACTGCTTTCGCGCATCGCCGTCAATGAGAATAGACGGGCGCTATTGTCGAGAGGCGAAGCACGAATAACGCCAATACCATGGAGACTGCATTTGTTCGAGAGTTCGCTCGTTTTTATAATCTAGACCAAGCACAAGAGTAGATACGATAGGCGTGTCTGTGGATATATGCGATGTTGATCTCCATAATGCACGTTCTTCCACGTGCGCGTGCCGGTTACTATTTGCGTGGTTTACCCGACCGGGATAACTACTCGGTGATGCTCTTGACGTTGTTATTGGCCAACTGCGGGGACCCATATGGGCGGTCGCCCCGGTGGTTCAGCAGGTAACCATCAAGCCTGTTGAGTTGTAAGTCAAGGGTTCGAATCTCCGTATTGTTTCCGGTGATTCAGCAGGTAACCATGAAGCCTGTTGAGTTTTAAGTCGAGGGTTCGAATCTCCGTATGGATATTTTTATTCTCGAATGACACCAAATGTCGAGATCGCATATTATAGCGTGGGTAAGCACAATTCGACGAGATTTGACGAGAGAAGAAAGTGCCAAAATACTACCGCGATAAAAATGCAAGGCACGTACCGTAGTGGGGAGGGGGAAGAGCCTACTTAGTGACCCCGGATCTGAGTTACGACTAAAGAGGGAGAGATAATAGGAGGGCAAGCAAAACAAACGGGATGGACACAAATAAAAACTGCATCGGTCGCTGCAGACACATGCTGTCTGACATTGAAAAGTTGGACAAGTAGATTCTCTGTATTATAGGCAGGTACAAAAACGCAAGAGAGTCTGCAGCATCTGTGGTGTAAGTAAGTACAGATTGACTAAAATGCTGTATTGTAGGCAAACCTTAGTAGAGAGGGATTAAGAGGTAAGACTGCCTGATGCATGCAGTAGCTCGTGGGCGTTCGCAGGGAAAAAAATAAAACAAAAAATGCAGTCCCCATGCACACACCACCAAAACCATAGCAGGACAGCGAATGCGACCAATTCAAGACTACTTGCAATGAAAAAATGTCCCACGTGTTAGCCCAAGCGCGTGCGCTTCTGTAGGTGCCGGTTTGGTAGAAATCGGTCACGTACAGCTCTCGTAATCAGTGATGCAATACCCGGGCGTCTTCAACAAACACACAGGACAGATACGATACGAGTACGAACTCGCATATATTACGAGAATTGTGACAAAACCATGGAAGCCTGTCTACAGGCAAGAAAAAACCTCGGTCGATTCGCTCCCTCGTTTTTGGCGCTCCGCGCCAAATTAATTTAATTGCCGGCGCCAGGTAAGACCATGGGCGTGCGGCCCGCTTCCCGAGGTCGAGCAAATTAATGGTGTCAAGCAGCTCCTTGCTCTCGCCGTCCTCCGTCACCATTACAACTCTTGCCAGTTGCCAACCTGCGCGGGAAGTTTTGAAATATATGTACGATCCGATAATGTCACGATCATATATTCCTGGTCTCCCTCGAGTATCACAACAGACTTTGTACCCGGTAGCAACAAATCTCTCGCCTCTCGCTCACGCAAGTGTACGTTTAGCAAGCTGTACCCTAAACCTTCTGTACTTCGCATTCTCACCGCCTACTTGAATCGGGTCTCCTGCCCAATATCTAGACACCAAACTACCGTAGTGTTCTAAATCTGGCTCGTGCTCGCAGGTCTTAACCGATACTTCATCCCAACTAGTATAATATTGGACTGCGTTCTTGCCTCCAGATCCTCTCGAAATTCTGTGTTTCGTTTTATAGATAGGCCTAATTCTGTAATCGTCCAACTCAATACATACGTCTTCTGCCGTCAGATGAAAAGGGGGTGAACGTTCTGAATACTTGTTCAACACGTAGCTACTCATAGCCCAAGGTAGGAATTTCGGTCCTTCGGCTCCTTCGTGAGGGGTATGACACTTCTTACAACGGTACATGGACACTCGGGCATTTATCTCTCTACCAGGCTCATCCTTACGAACCTCTACTAATAACAAGTTAGGGCCAACCTTTTTCCCATCACTTGCTGTACCCGGGCCCACAAACAAGATCTTGTATGGTCCCGTCCAACACTGCGCTAGCTTAGCGGTTAATGCAAACTTTTTACTTCTAGAATCAGCTTCGCTAGTGTTAAGGACATGCTGACCTCCTCCGGAAATAGTGCTTTTATTGTCATAAATCCACACCCAACCTCCTACTTCGAATTTCGGGCGTCGATTTATTAATTCAGCAAGATTTTCGTTGGCGGCTTCATGCCTGGCCTTAATTAAACGGTCCTCCTCCTTCACTAACTCGTAAGCCTTAGTTTGTCTATCCCGCATAAGTTCAAGGTAATCCAACTGGTCTTGTTTCAGACCTTGATGACCTTTTACACCTCTTCCTTCCAGTATAGTCATTGGTAACCTTGGATATCTACCGATGTGTATTTCGTTCGGCGCTAAACCTGTTCCCCTACTTACGTTATTATTATGTGCGGCTACAGCGTGCATGAGCATCTCATCCCAGTTCTTCTGGTCATCTGCTATCAAATAAGACAACATCTGACAAAGGGTGTGGTTCAACCGTTCGACCATGCCGTTCGTTTGGGGATGATAAGAACTAGTGAACTTTTTCACTGCTCCTAAGGTCTCGTACACAGCTCTACTGACTTGGGAGATAAACTCTGTACCTCGATCGGATAAGAAGGTATGCGGACAACCCCATCGTGGTATATAGTCATCTACTAATCGGGAAGCACAACCTCGGGCTGTCTTCTCGTCCTTCGGCACTGCATATCCTCCCGCATGCCTACTAAATAAATCCACTACTAAAAACACATACACATTGCCATTCTTAGTCTCCGGCAAGGGTCCCAACAAATCAAATGATACCGTTTGTTCCGGGCGCCTAGGTAGCGGCAAGGAAATTAACGGCCATCCGATGGTACCTCGCGCACTTTTTCTCGCTTGGCAAGTATAACATCTTCGAATCCACCATTTTACACTATCCGCCATTCCGATCCACCAGTAGTACCTCTGCAACAGGGTCAGAGTTACTTTCTCACCCAAGTAAACCGATTCCTTGTGAGTGCAATCCATTACCCACGGTCTCAGCAACAATGGCACGTAGGTTCTCACTGGCTCCTCTCCCAGCAATCGTTCGAACCGTCCTGGGTTCCTGCCATTTCGATCAGCAGGTTCCGGAGAAGGACGTTTTACCAACAATTTTTGGAAATTGGGGAGTTCCATTAGTTCACCTTGTGTGAGTAATCGCTTCACTTCCAACTTATCTTCTGTCTCAGGCATTACCGCATCGGTAACGTCTGCAACGGTGGCACCTGCAATCATCAAGTCGACCACAAGTTTTGCGGTGTCATCCTTAATTTGGGTAGTTGACCAATCGTTAACCGTTTTCTCACACAACTTTTCTCCGAATTCTCTGGCTTCTCTACTGTCCAGATCTTCCTCGGGGAACTCCATGTTATTGTATTGGTCTTGGCTACCGGCTAATCCAGAACCATCACCTTCCTCTTCAGGATCAGTAACAGCTACAGAGTGGTTAGTTTTCAATTCTAATAGAATCTGACCTTCTTCGGCCATAGGACAAGCATGTAACACTAGTCCAGACTCCAATTGACCACTCACCACTCGCGACGTTGGCGGCACCAGGGGTGTGTTGTCTGGAATTGCAAAGTCACGTTGAGGTTCTACTATATTCGATTTTCGTTTTGCGCGTTCGTTTTGAATCACCTTCCAACTCCGAGTGGCCTCTTCGTTCGTGGTGAGTGGATCAGTCCTCAATTCTCTCTCCCCCACCTCAAAATTAAACCCGGGGTCCAGCTCATTCGAGTTTGAACGTGGCTCCCTCAGCTGTGCGGAATGCACGCCACTCGCACCGGTCATGTATACGTCAACATCTGCGGGGTCAAATAATCGAACATCAGGTTGGTGGTCAGCTTCCGTTGCCGGTATAGATAATCTCGATTCATCATATAAGCATTACCATTGAGTTTCCCAGATCTATATTCTAAGGTGTACGTATACGCACTCAAAAAATCAAACCAACGTTGTACCCTGTTCACCTTCGTTGATAAACGTTCCAAGTTCTTCAACGGTTGGTGATATCACAAATAACAACAAAGGGTATTCCATAAAACAATTGCCTGTTCTTCTTCACGGCCCAAACAATGGCGGCGCACTCTAACTCAGTAGCGCTTCAGTTGCGTTCATTCGGTAGTGTCGTCCTGCTTAGGAAACACAAAGGCCTGGTAGATTTATCTGGTTGTTCCTGTTCAATGACTGCACCTAACCCATCAATAGATGCGTCGGTGATTAACTGGAACGGACGGTCACCAGAAATAGCAGCTTTAAATCCGGAAAGGCTAAAACGTCAGGGCTAGAAAGTCGTTTTATCAACTGTTGCACGATCTCAACATGTTCGGCGGTAAACACGAACTTAATACCCTTTTTCAAGAGGTTATTCAGACGTCGCGTAGCTGTCGCCATGTGTGGCAAAACATTCCGGTGATATGAAAGTGCTCCCAGTACTGATCGCAATTGACTGATATTGGAAGGCATGGGCAATTTTTTCATGGCCTCTACGTACTTTACCCGGGTTCGGTTCTACTCCCTTGGACGTTACACGGTGACCTAAACAATTGATGACTCGTACACCTAAATACGCTTTCTTGGGTGCTAAGGGTCGTTCTTATCGAGCAACTTTTTCCCAAAGTTTCCAAATAATTTTTTCGCGCACTTTTTAGGACTTCCATATTTTCCAAAAATAATTTCCAAATTTTGGAATGCGAAGCCTTCCAAATATTTTGCCCTCTGTAAAAATTCCAAATTTCAAAATAAATCCTGTTTTTTCTTGATTTTCCTTCTGTTTTTGGAAAATTTATTTGGAAATAGTAGAAACAAATGCTCGATAAGAACGACCCTAACTTCAAATCAAATTTCGTAAGTCGATCGAAAAATCTCTCCAAATCGCAGACATGCTCCGCGCCGTTCTTCGAAAAACATACAATATCGTCAATAAAAAGTCGTACGCGTTGCAGCCCATCACATACTCGTAACATAATAGACTAGAACCATCCCGGCTAGAAGCTAAACCCATCGGCATAACAGTCCATTCATAGTTACCAGCTTGTGTACAAATGGCTGTAAGTGGAATAGAGTATTCGTGGATAGAGCATTGAAAAAATCCGCTAACCAGATCCATCGTACTGAAAACGTTTGCTCCGCCTAGGTCAGACAACAAATCATGCACGGTCGGTAATGGCATAACCGGTATAATAGACTGGGCATTCAGTCGTTTATAGTTGCAGGTCAACCGGATACGGCCATCAGCTTTTGCGATAACTACCAGAGGGCTCGACCAGTTGGAATGTGATTGTCGCAAAATTCCAGCTAAAACCAATTTGTCGATTTCGGTTTGGACTTTCGCGGCCAACACCGGAGAATGACGGTACGGTCTCTGCTTCACCGGTTGCGCATCTTTCTTAAGAATAATGCGGAAGGGGTCAACAGTGACATGACCTAGATCAGTGCTGTGCTTAGAAAAACGGTGTGCATACTTGCAAAGTAAATTTCCCAGATCGTCTATGTCACTCGCGGTCCAAAGACTTTCCTCGAAATCAAAATGTATGGCATGCATGTGTGCAGGAACCTTTTTCCATAGCCGGATAAACGCTTGTTGCTGTGTAAGGTTTAAACTTGCTAACACAGATGAGGGTGGTTCATCATTCTGGGGGGCGGGACTGTCGCCTCCTTCTACCGTGTTAATGTCGTGCGTTTCAACCGGAGTTATGTCGGCGTGCTCCAATTTGCACGGCACTAACTTGCTACCACCTACTCCCAATCGCATACCAGGCTGTACTAAAAAATTATCAGAGTGCAAACGTTTTATTGGAATTTCAGAGGTACCTGCCTCAACAATAGCTTCCTGTGGAAACCAATCTGGTCCAAAACGAATAAAGTATGCACCCTTTTGAGCGTCGCTGCCGTTGGTATTGGTACGGCACACTGTCAACCAGGACATAGCACTCGGTAACCGATAATGTTGGATGGCAACACGGGCTACAACTCTGCTACTTCCCTTATTTTCTATCATGCCAACTGCATTGTTCACCCACTGGGTAAAACGTTGATTACCTGTCTCGGAAACGGTGTCTGCCTCGACAAAAGTAACCACCGTCTCGGTGTCGCTTACGTCTCGATATTTCCGAACCGGGAAGTGTGACCAGCTATCCCGACCGAGTAACACCGCTGTAGACATTGCGGCGTCTGGCACGACGTGTGCAAACATTACCAAACAAACAGGTGGCGTTGGGACAGATCCCAATTTTGCACTATCTCCAAATTGTATGTTCAACCGCACTTGAGTTGAGGTTATTGACGGCACTCCGTGAAAACCTCCCCATCTTTTCTGACCAACAGTAGTCAACCCATCGTCGGAAGCGGCACCACAAGCAAGCATTCTGAGCCACACCCTTTCTTGGATGAAGGACGCGGGGCTGCCCGTATCCAAAATTGCTTTGCAAGCCTGCGTCTGTAGTGCCTTAGTGCACTCTAGCCGTATGGCGTCTCCTATCCAAGCGCACGTCACCACCGACAGCTCGGGTAAACTCCGCTAAATAATCGGCACGTTCACCTTTCAGCAGCGACACGCGAGCGGGGGGAAACACGGAAAGAGGTACATCAGATCCTCTACCCACGGCAGGATAAAGACCATGTATGCTGTCACTGCCGGTCGGGTCAGAAAAAATACTCTCGGTATGCACATCTACTCTACCCTGCCCGGAATGCTCGTTAGC
This sequence comes from Saccharina japonica, assembly GCA_008828725.1. Lineage (NCBI taxonomy): Eukaryota > Phaeophyceae > Laminariales > Laminariaceae > Saccharina > Saccharina japonica. The sequence continues at coordinate 11,434 of MEHQ01002459.1, forward strand.
ATTCACAACAATGGAGTCACCGTCAGATGCTTTAACGGTTCCGCTTGACGTGCGGTTGGTTTTTGGTTCACACTGTCGTTCTACTATCTTATCCAACCCATGCACCTTGTGGACTCGAACACTCTTTAATCCCGTCCCTTGGTGGAAAATATCATCTAAAACAGCAGGCGTACCATCCACGGCTACTGCCGGGGCTAAAGCGGCGCGATTAGCATGTGGCGTCCCCAGACTAGGGCAACACCAGACTTTCTCACGACGTCCCAGTCCCTTCCTTCCTGTAACGCCCCGAGCGCTCCTTTCCTTCCTGGGGGTTACTAAAAACTTCGGTTGATCAGCCGAAGGGGGTGCGCTCTGAACCCCTACAGTAACAGACATTGACTCGGATACGGTATAACTGTCTACTGCTACACTCGGCTCTTCTATGCCGCTTCGAACTTGTATTTTCGCCGGGGGCCTACTCCGACGAATTTTACGGCTCGGACGGTCAGATCTCGTTTTAACAACGGGACGTGTGCAGGGAGGTGTGACATCATTATTAGTGTGCAACGATGAAAGGGGAAGATTACTTCCGGTTCGATCTAGAAGACATCCAACAGATGTAACACCACTCTTACCGTTCACAGACAGATCGCATCCTGTCTCTTGGCCTTGACCTACCACGTGCAAAGCAGGAACGGCCGAATTGCCTTCTTTTTGTTTTCGTCGCGATTGGTGTCTCTCGGACGTCCTTATCTGTACGCGTCGCACCTGTTGGGGTAAGTGCGGGCGGGGACAGGAACGGCCGAAATGCTACCGAAGAGGGGGGACAGCTTACCATTGCAACTTCAATTATTTCTAGTATGGTTACGATTGCGGTTGGCGCGGGCCAGTGCCCATTGATACAACACTCTTTTGCCATCGGCGCTACGTGCCGCAGCTTCCTGAGGTGTACCAGCACCAACCGCAGGATATATCTTACTTCGGGACATTCACGTGCAAAGTCGTTTTCGTCAGTTCCTTCTCTAAATGTTTAAATTGTACGTCGCAAGCCATGGCGGCCGTGACAATATCTTCTCCCGCGTGCTCTTCGGAACGCAAGGGGTATGGCACATAAAACAAAAAGCAGGGACAATACCCTCCCCTCCTTCAGACTGACATCATAGATCGCCATAGATCGCCGCGCGCGGGTCCGGCCTACCGGTGGGACGATGCCCCCATGAGGCCAGACGAGCTACATCTACAACTCGGCGCTTGTCGTCCCAAGACAACCCGGCCAAAAGCGACTGTGCAGTCGTCAAGAGTTCCTCAGTGACCGCACGGCCAGGCGGTGATGGCCTCCGGAGGGCGGCTCAGAGCTCGGCCCCTTGACGGCTCCAGGGGCGTCGTCAGGAATAGTTAAAAACAAAGAACACCGGTGGTGCGGTGGCATCACCGGAGGGCGCTGCCCCGGCGGCGGAACCTCTTTCGAGGCAGGCTCGGCGTGTTTCGTGCCTAAGACGGCAGCAAAATACGAACGACCGAGCCGAGACGAACGGCCCAGCTGGGTCAAGGCAAGGGACGGCGGAAGGGGGATGTCATAAGCAGACTGCACTACGATCGGCGCAGCATGACGCTCGCGCACGGGAGACTTAAGTCAATGCGCGACTGAGCTACGTGGAGCTGTATGCTCAGGACACCTGCTTGCGATTCACTCGTTATGTTCGACTGACGTCCGGCCTGCCAGTTGGAACGACAGTCCCGCGCGGACCGGCCACTGTATCGACGCAGCGTCCAGAGCCCAAAGGAGCCAAACCGCCCTACCCGACACTTCGATTGCCATGATAACCCCCTCCCCCCAGCTACTCTTACCGGCACAGGAGGAAGACATCGTGGGTATCCGTGAGCTGATAGACACAAAAGAACTGCCGACGACGCCAGTGTGAGGAAAGGAGGTTTCTTATCCCTGAATCGAGATGCCTACCAGGTTCGTTCCTTGTGTCTCACAAGTGTGCTCAGATAATTCAAGGATATTTTTATTGATGTCTTTATTAATTCCACAGTTGCTGGTTGAGCTTGGGGAAGATGCGGACTGAGCAGGTAGGGGGGGTGCACCGCGCTCCTCACGTCCTCCCAACTGCTCTGATGTGACTCTTCCTAGGTACTCTTCCTAAATCCACGTAGCTGGCTCTAGCCGTGCCGTGCCTCTGCTTCGAGCCAACGGACAGTACAAGTCTTGCTACATACCAATTCCAACACTGTCCATACTTTTCGACTATTGCTCTTGAGATACCACATCACCGATTTCCAACTTACTTTTCTTGTAGATCTCCCCGACTGTTGCAGATGATTGGTCTACTGCTGTACTGGTCTTCTCTACCGATTCTCGCATCATCTCACCTATTCGGTGATACCGTTCTGGAATACCTCCTCACTCTGTGCTCCTATAATATCTCTCAACGTACCGCATCACGAATGCTTTCGGAAACATTCCCAGTTTGTCCCCTACCAAACATCCTATTAGTTTCCATTGAAACCTTCGATTCCATACTAAACTCAAATTGAACGGAATTACTTATACTAAGAGCTAGAGAAAACCCAGTCTCACCACAATATAACTTTCCACAATGCTGCTATGGCTAGAAGATTAATTACAGGCGAACCTACTTCTACTACTGTGTGTTCAACGACCTATTATACTGAGGGTTCACCTATCTTTCCAGCTTCTTGTGTGTTTCATATTATTAATAAGAGTACAAAACCTATTTTCCCGGGGGGATGGCCGATTTTCTGCTTTTAAATTAGTATTGAACAATCTTAATTATTTTTACAATAAAAGGGTTCACGATTGTCCCCGCTTCTTGTATATATATGAGTGTCGCAGTAGAAAATATATTTACTCGTTTTTTTATATGTATATATGTATGAACGTTGAATAACGTAAGTATTTTTATATAGAAAAAACAACTTATCGGGGCCGAAGGTCAATGAGTCGATGCGTCCATGAGCTACCTCGTGTCCAAAAATCAAGTCCAAACTCTTAAAATTGATGGGGGCATCGCTAATCCGACATGTAAACCGTGTTATGGTTGGCCCGCCTCGTAGTACAACAGCAGTAGTAGTAGTAGCAGTAGTAGTAGTAGTATTAGTAGTTGCAACACACGCATGAAAACCACACAAAAAGTACAGCAGAGGGTAAAAGCGGTGATGAGATGCACAGAACAGCAGTACTTGGCCCTGCATAGCACTACATAGCGCTGCATAGCAGAGCGTGCGTACTCGTACTTCGATATACTCAAAGTGCAGTATGTAGTATGTGCTCGTACTCCTACAAAAAGCTCGAGCTTGCTGGTGGCTGTCCCTGTGGTTTTGAAGCTGTACCTACTCGTACGAATATGGCGTCATTCATATACCTGGTACATTATATTCCATTTACAGTAGTACCTGGCAACATTAGATCGGGGAAAATTCACAGGTAGGTGTCGTACTCGTACGTTTAAAACATCCTGAAAACAACGAAAAGCTGCACACTGCAGCAACTTGCTGTGAGAATGATGAAAACAAACCCAGTGCAATTGTTTATATAAATTTTAAGCTGCAGCACGACATAAAGAAATGGAAAACTAATAACTAATCCGAGAAAAAAAATTGTTCGTTTGTATGAGTGTCTTTGGACAATCAAATATCTGAGCCACAGCAGTACTCCAGGAACTGTTTGCTGTCGACACTCTGCCTGTGAGGCACTAAGTACAGCAGCAGTGGTGTACAGCAGCGTGTACAGCAGCAGTGGTGTACAGCAGCAGTAGTATAGGTCAAAACGATACATTATCTAATCCTTACTCGCTCTTACATATACATACATACGTGTGTACCCTCCTCTCGTACATGCATACCAGGTACACTCGAATGCGCTTGTATGCGCGTGCTCGTGTAATTGTTGGGTGTGCAGCTTGATTCAGAATGTATACTCCATTTTTTCAACCACATTCGCTATACTTTCTGCATGTATGTATGCAACGCACCTGTTACGTACGTCCATCCTATAACATCTGTACGTCCATATAGTTCTGAATATTTTCTTCCATATATTACTGCATCTTTCTCCCATCTATGCCCAAACACTAGGTTGTCGAACAACCCTACAAAACAAAATCGCATCCGCTGTTATTTTTGCAAGAATACCAAAAAACAAAATGAGATAAAATTGCGTAGAAAATAACGACATATAGGAAATGCAATGATTTGTGTCTGCGTTCTCCTCGTGATGCTACTGTAACCCGGTGTAGTTCTGAAGGTACCTTACATTTTCACATATAAAATCCGAGTCTGTGAAACGAAGTCAGATGCCAATCAATGTCATTAATGTTTGCAGCAACCTGCCCTTTTGAGAGCGGGAGATTGAATGACAACGCTTGATCATCATCCCGCTCGCGTCCACGGTTCATGGGGAGGTATTCAGCGGTGAGTACGAAGGGCGAGGGGCGTTAAAGTCGACCCTTTCGCCACAGCAGCACTGTGAAATGTAGAGAGCACCTACACCGTTAATACTCACTCGGGGAGATGCCGCGCGAAGCAACATGGACCTCGGCGATGCAAAGGGCCGACTAAATGTTTCTCCTGTTGATACATTCACCGCTTTGTATTTGTGACTACCCCCCACCCTTTCAAGATTCAAATAGATGCTCAACATGCCACCCAAGATCCAAGAATTTGTCTACTTCTCGCTTCTCTCTCTCTCTCTGCCCCCGCACGCGTTCATGGCGAGGTAAGCGGGGGGTACGAAGGGCGAGGGGCGTTGGAGGCGATGCTCGAAGAGAGCGCCCGAAGAAATGAAAAAAAACTCGAGATATTGAGGTGCCGAGATTCCGATACTGAGGCCGGCCCGGAACTAAAATTATTTACCGTGGGAGCTTGAGGGTTGAACCAACATGAAATTATATATGTATAAGTTTGCTTTTCGTTCATTTTTGTGTGTACTGCAGTACAATACAGCAGTGAATGGTAGGCGGGTACTACTATACGTTCGGTTGTACGTATGTACAGCAGTCGGTGTTGCAGCGCAGCGCTGTTGGGTGCCGTGCGGTTCCGTGGCCTACTGCCGTGGGGCCAGCGCTGTACCGTGATGTGCCTTTCTCTTCTTCAGTAAATCTTACACAAGTACTAGTGTCGTTTCTTCCATAACGTGAAATGTTCATCTCGTGCATGAGTGAGTACGTTTTACGATACAGCGGTAGGCGGATGCTCTAACGTTCAGTTAGTTGCGTACAGCAGCAGAACATATTTCGCTGCATTGAACTATGAATCTCTCTTGGCATTTTTAAGTCGGTCCTTGCACCACATCGTGGACCTATTTTTGCCCCTTTTCTTTCGCGAGCGTAGCGGGCGGAGCGGGTATAAGCGTGTGACGATTGGCGTGTGTACCAGCGCGAAGCTCATGTATACGCCTAGACTCGATTGCTGATGGCCAGCGAATACACAGTCTAAATTGAGAGGCAAAACGCAGGTCACCGTGAAGTGAACCTGGTAAGAGCTTCAAATAAGAGTAAGAGAAGAAGATGGGTGGCGACTCCAGGCCGGTGTTGTAGATTGATTGATTTGCTCAGCTGAAGATGGTGAGCAAAATGGGAGTGAGCTGGTGTGCACGGTGAACACGTGCGCGACTCGTAGCTCAAAAACAAAAGGGATGATCCTTGGAATTCAGTCAAACAACAGTAAAAAAGTAGAAGTGTTGCGGCGGAATGGCATACGTAACGTAAAATACGTACGTAACGGAATGCTTCCTAGATCGGTGCAACTCCCTATCACTTCAGAGGAAGCACCGCTCTCGGTTAGTCCCAAACCCAACCAAAAACACACAATACCAAAGAGGGAAAAATGGAAGAGAACTTGAGCGTGCGTGACTGTGAACCGAGACTGAGTACTGTGAGCGTAACAGTAAGGTATTCCCGAAGGTTTCATACGGAGATCTGTTGTGTAGCAGAAGAGGACGGCTTGAAACGAGACTAGAATGCGCAGGCAGAAGTCTAGCCTTTGCAGGAAGCAATCGTGGATACAAGAGGAGGAACAACCTGCGTATATCACGGACGGAAACGAACGACGAAGCGGTGAGAGACTAGGGACAGGTGGATTGGACACCAGGATGCGTACGTCTAAAACAGCTCTTATCCTTCGTTACATGGGGCTTCAGCTGGGATTTCCGTGCGGCTATGTACAGGTTGAAAAGTTTGCTCGACTCATGTAGAAGTACAGCAGCAAACCAAAACATCTACATCTTTGATTCAAGTTCACAACATAGAAAATAAAGTAAGCAGTCTCTAAACATGAATGATTTTCTGGTCATGAAATGCCCTGCTCTCCTTTCTTGTACGACTGACGGTTAGACGTCCTTGCCGTAGACACCCGAACGTTTCTCGAATCAGCCCCCATTGATCTTCAAGGGTTTTCGACCGGATGGCGATGTCGTCCAACCAGTTCTTAATTCCTTTATCCTTGACTGGTAACAGTCGCCTTCCCACGTAGTTGGCAAGCGCGGATGGCACTGTCTTCAACCCGAAGCCGTAGCAAACGTACTCGTAGAGTTTCCCGCCAGCGTTAGGAAACGCGTCAGGTGTCGATCGTTCTCATCGATCTCGAGCTGTAAGAATCCTGAAGCCAAATTGATGCTGGAGAAATACTTCGACCCTTCCATCTCGTCCATAATGTGCTGCAGGTCCTCGAGTCCACCACTCTGTGCCTTGAGCAGTGCATTGGCATCTTGAAAACCCTGCATAACCCGTACTGTCCCGTCTTTCTTGCGAGCCGTCGAACAATTGGCAGCCCACTCGGAAGTTGGTTTCGATGGTTTCACCGCGCAAAAGTGATCCCACTCGGCATACATCCCTTTCACCACCCGGAAATTCACACGGAATATCTGGTCGACCGGTGCAAAGACCAGCGGTAGCAAGCACGAGTCTACCACTTCCATCGGGGGTACGGCGCTGTTCTTTGGGTTTGCTGCGATGAGTAGGCCCTTTCTCGTTGGACTCACCAGCGATTTGCCCTAACCACCACGTTCCTCCATGGACTCGATGAACTGCCGTGACACGTAGTTTCCTCCTGTCCAGTATCTACCAGCACCTCAATCGGAAGTCGCCGGCTGGGGTGTCCGAGAGCCTCCTTACCGCTCCCGGTGCAGCACCGACTCCTAAGCGCTCTTCCGTCCTTCTACCCCCATTTCTTTGACTAGGCCGTCGACTATGCGTTGGGCTTCTTTCGAAAACCCCCCAGTTATGCCGTATAACGGAGTAAGCTGTCCGATCCGCGATCCATCAGTTCCTAGCGGGAAGGGTGATTGTCCTCCCTGGGGTCTCCACCCCCGCATCATGGGCTTACCACCCCACAGTGCCTGCCACCCCTGACTTCCCTGTGGCAGGCCTCCCCTCGGATAAGGTCCACCAAAAGGTTCCCAAAACGCCCCCCCCCTTCGGGTAAGGTCCACCAAAAGGTCCCTAAAAAGGTCCCCCTCTTCCTGCCATGGCCGTTTGGTGACCCGGTTATGTTCTTCCCTTCCATCACTCCTCCCCCCTTCCCCGGGAGGCCGCCTCCCTTTGACGAAGCTGCGCAGTACACGACGGACTCGACGACGCTGTGTTGTACCCAATGTACTCGACGAAGCTGCGCAGTATACGACGGACTCGGCGACGCTGCGTCGTACAAGGCGAAGATGGTATCCAACGATGTAGTCCAGGAAGAAATCGCATTTCTGTCAGTCCGTCATGGAGTTCGTCGGCATGATCGTGGATAGGCTTGGTACCAGGCCGGCCCCGAGCAAAATTGATGAACGCAATTCATCGAAGGGGTGGAGAAGGTGATCGCTTACGGCAGCAAAAGGTGGTCGAGAGAGAACTCCCAACGGTCAGCAACAGACCGTGAATGTATGGCGGTCATGTGAACGGTGAACAAGTTCCAACCCTATCTCTGGGGGCGGCCGTTCACGCTCATCACGGACTGTTCGGCGTTGATTTGGCTCTATAAAAGCCAATCCCTCACACCGAAATATCACCGCTGGGCTCTGAGGTTGATGGAGCACGACATAACCTTCAAGTGGAGGCCGGGGACACAACATCAGCTCGACTCTTTTTCAGGAGACGAGTCGTTGCCGAACGTTTAAAAAGGGCCGCAGGGGCCAGTGCTCGACGGCGTACACCTCGAAACCTTAGGAGTGGGAGATGTGGACGAAACTAGTACTCAAAGTCTTGCGGTGCTGGCAGCCGTCGCATTCACACCCGCAGACCCATCGGAGACAGACACTCAACAGGCCGAGCTTGTTATTGCACCGGAGCTTCCAGTGGTGGTCATGCTCGACTGTGGGGGGGGGGGCAGCATCCTTGCATCAGAGGGATTGCTGGCGGTCAGAGGAGCAGTAGACCAGGACTGGAGAGCACTGGAATGCATCAGAGCAAACGGACTGAACAACAGTGCGAGGCTACTCAGGGTGACAACAGGGTCGCAGGAATGCCTAAGCATGTTGAGAGAGGTGAAACCAGACGCGGTGGTCGGTGACGCCTGCAGGAGGTATGAAGGGGTACGAGAGAAGGAAGGAGTATCCGGAGAGAGTAGCTTTGCCCAAGCTGCCATCGCCTCAGACGCGCGAGTTTTGATACTCGAATGTTTGGGCAACCTTCTGCGAACGACGGAATGGAACGACGAGATTCTCCCTGCTTTGGAACGAGAGTCATACATCGTGGAAACGGCGGAGATATTGGCGAGCCAAGTAGGTATTCCGTGGAGGAGGAAACGGACATTCGTGGTAGGAATTAAGGGAGGCCTTGCCACCAAGGGGGAGTTAGCCGTTTGGAAACGGAGGTTGGAGAAGATAAAGCAACCAGTTCAGGAATTGGGAGAATTTCTGGGACGAAGAGGCGCATACTTCCTGAAGAGAGGCATCGGAGAGCGAGCGGTTTATTCGTTCAGCGAACCCATCATCTCTCTGAACCGTGTTCACATCATGGGGGAAAAGCCAACCGAAGGGTATGTCGCACACCCGGCGGATACGGCACGCCTTGAAGAAGCTGAGGAGTTGCACTTCGACGACTACGCCAAGATCACCACAGGACAGGAACACTATGTGATCCCACAGACGGTCAGCCAATGCGCTGCGGCGAACGTCATCGCAGATTTCACGTCTCCTCCAATGCTACGAGCAGTGTTAGTGGAACTAGCTGTTCAAAGCTTACTGGGAAAACCGGTACCAGGGGTCGTAGAACGGAAGGATTGGCCTGCATGGTGTTCGAAGATTATCTCGCAGCAGCAGAAGTCTTTGGGGTGACGAAAGCGATCACGAGATCGCAGGCGAAAGCCACTTCCCAGGAACCGGGGGTTGTCTGGGAGGCAGAACCGCCGTTACCTGATGAGGGGGAGGTGGAGAATGCAGCGGCGCAGGCAATCACTACTACTGAGCTACCAGTGGAAGTTTCTCGCCCACGCAAACGCAGGGGACAGAGAGAGCCCGTCCCGAAACCGAAACGGCAACGAGATCCTTTGGAGGAATCACCGAAGGACACACGCAGCCGTTCAAGCGGATCAGGGAAAGAGGCCAAGAGGTCCCAGCGGTCGGAGCCGTCTGGAAAAGGTGACAGCTATTCTCCAGGATACGCCACAACTGATGCAGAGGCAATGCGAACATATGGTACTTGGCAGGATTCGGAAAGAACTCCAGGAAGTGGGAAACCGAGGAGCAAGAGGTGGGGAATATGTGATAGATGACAACGACCTCTTGTGGGTAGCACCTCTGGGAAAGGTTCCACGACTTGCAGTTCCTCTCGTTCCAGGGAATATGGCGCTAGCACACAGCACCTACGGACATCCAGGGACGGCGAGAACTACAACCTTGGTTATTGCTGGCCCACCCTCATCAAGGACGTGAGAGACTACGTCCTCTCGTGTGGGTGCAGGCGTCGCAAGCGATCGGCGAGTCAACGGGTTGCCATGCTACCGGCAAGGTTTCTGCGACCCGGGGAGGTACTCGAAGTCGACATCCAGGACATGGGGGTGAAGTCGGACGCAGGCAACAAAGTTCTACTGGTGGCAGTCGACAAAGCCAGCAAGTTCTTGTTCGCCTTCCCGCTCCCCACGAAAGAAGCACTCGGAGTAGCGAAGAAACTGCTTGAGGTGATGCTTACTTTTGGGCTACTGCTGTATGTTCGCAGTGATCCGGGATCTGAGTTCACGGCAGAGGTGATGCAACACTTATGCATGTGGTTGAACGTGACCATCGCCTATGGGCCTGCCGACCATCCTCGTGCACAGGGGACGGTGGAGAAACTGGGGGGGTGGCTACACGAAACACTAGGAGAACTGTGCAAGACCTGGCCTCGCAGATTGCACGAGTACGTACAGTCGACACTGTGGATCCATCGTACCACGCCAGACCTACGCTTACCGGGGAAGCCAACTCCCTTCCGTCTTTTCTTCGGTCGTGATGCACGCACGCAACTTGATGCTACACACCCCGAGATCGATGGTGGTGATTTCAGGGGCGGGATGCACAGTTACGTGGCCAACAAACGTCAAGCGTACAAGGAGGTACGAGATGTGCGGGAAGATCTACTGAAAAGACATGATGACAGGCAGAAAACTCGCGAGGGTCGGAATGCTGAAATCGGTCGAACCTCGGTAGGAACCCGTGTGGTTGTCGGAGACAAGGTACTGGTGAAGGAGGCGGAGTCTGTGATGACAAGAGAGGGGATCCAACATAAACTAGCCCACGAGCACTGGACCGAACCTTGGGAGTTGACTGAAGTTGTCTTACCAGGACTCAGCTACATTGTCACGTTAGAATGGGCGAGGAATTCGCCGACGGAGAGCGTCAGCAGCGAACATCAAGATGTTCCACTTAGGTCCGGACAACCTCCGTCACGACTCCGAAAACGAGTTCGCTCACCTGGCATGGGGAGTTGACTTCGGACTTGCGGAGCCGTCGATTGTAGCGTCGCCTATGTATACCTTGATAGACAAAGAGGCTGTGATGGGTCAGGGCAACGCTTGGACGTGGCGATACAAGGGACGGTTCGTGGATGGCACGGGGTCGCAGTGGCTGTCCGAAGAGGCGGCGAGAGACAGTTTCACCCCCTTACAGCTGGATGTTTTCCATGCACTATGGGAAACGTATCACGGAGCGGGGTGCCGGGCAAGGCCGACTTCGACGCGAACGCGGAAGGAAAGAGATAGAATCGACCCTGAACATGCGTTGAAACAACACCCGGTGGGGACCGTGATCTGGAGGGAATTCGCGGACGCGGAAATAAATAAGAAGCGTCACCTTTCGAAGCTCTTCGACTACAAGTCACCGTACTGGCGGGTTCGGTACTCAGACGGAGATTGGGAGGAACTCAACGAACGTGAGATCCTGAAAGCTAGGAGAGCTGGAAATCCGTAATTCGGTTCCCTGTAAACGCGAGGAAGTGAAGTGGAGTTCGATGGAGAACGGGAGAAGACGTTAGCCGAAGATCGAGCCAAAGATCGACTGGCGAACAGGATCAAGACCTTGGCCTACCCGGGTTAACGAGAAAAGCCGGGAAGTGGTTGGATAAGAGGCTTTCAGCTGGTGCGCTTGATGATAAATTCTAGCAAGTCCAGCAGTACCGGTCTAGGACCCAACGCGGAAAAACGCAAGGCCCAGGGTCCCTACCCCCGGGGTGCCGCTTTTCCATTAAAATGGTAGACGCCACTCATTCGAGCCTCACGGTAATCGAAACACAATTCAGTGTGCGAAAAGGCCCTCACTCTTACTCCAGTGTGTCCGCAGCCTGGTTAGCACGGTATTCTCAGGAAACCGTGCTGGGGGGGTGTTGCGGCGGAATGGCATACGTAACGTAAAATACGTACGTAACGGAATGCTTCCTAGATCGGCGCAACTCCCTATCACTTCAGAGGAAGCACCGCTCTCGGTTAGTCCAAAACCAAACCAAAAACACACAATACCAAAGAGGGAAAAATGTAAGAGAACTTGAGCGTGCGTGACTGTGAACCGAGACTGAGTACTGTGAGCGTAACAGTAAGGTATTGCCGAAGGTTTCATACGGAGATCTGTTGTGTAGCAGAAGAGGACGGCTTGAAACGAGACTGGAATGCGCAGGCAGAAGTCTAGCCTTTGCAGGAAGCAATCGTGGATACAAGAAGAGGAACAACCTGCATATATCACGGACGGAAACGAACTACGAAGCGGTGAGAGACTAGGGACAGGTGGATTGGACACCAGGATGCGTACGTCTAAAACAGCTCTTATCCTTCGTTACAGAAGACCCTGTATCTACTACAGCAGACCCTGTATCTACTACTGCTGTTTCAGGGTACGGACCCTTGTAACTTATATGATTACTTCCGGAACAACTGAGACTATGTTACCGGTTACAGAGGGATAGTTCCTCTCAACGTTTACCAGTACGTCCATACTACATGTGTTGGATATTATATAGCTTGTAAACTGCTGTTTATCATATATTTAACATATTAGTCTCATTGAGACTTACTTGTACGTGTACGTACACCTACAATAATTATCCTGAGTGGATATCTTTCACCAGTACGTCATAGTACGTACGTAACTACAGCACCCACCAGTACTTGGTATCAGGTAACATATATCAGACATGATAGAGCGTGTAAACTGCTATGTATCATATCTACGATCTTACTTATTGATATTAGAAGTAGCTACTTTTACGGCTGGACCAAGGTCTAAATACATGCCACTCACCTTGAATCCAGTCTGCGTTCGTTGTAGGATCAGTCCGGCTCACACAGGTCCTTCCCTGCTCGCTATCCAACGTATCCGTCTCCTGTTCTCACATATTGGGAGGGTGGAATGTCCATGTTCTCGCAATGCATCCATTTCGAGGTCCAGACAAGTACAAAGGGGGTATTCGAGCATACACTGTGCGATAGCATGCAATGCGTGTAATTCGTGTGATACATAGGCACAGAGGTGGTACGTGTAGCAATGCTTCATCTTTCGTTCGTCGGGGCCGTATCGAGTAGACACGTGGTTTGATGTCCGACCTCCAGATACTGACCCCGTGTCTAAACGCCATCAGTATCTTGAAAACCTTAGGTGACGGTTGACTATCGTCACCTTTCCACTAGAGTGCAGCGGGGAGTGCCTCACCACTTGTTCCCCACTCATACTCCAAGCCCTCCGCGCGTAGCTAGTTATAACATGCGTAGCAATACGACACCATCAAACGATTTACTTCCTACCCAGCAACCTGGACGCGCGTAACATACGAAGTGATTCGTTGTTGTTCTGCTAATGGATATCTCGCTATGTATAGAACAATAAACGAGTAATAACAACAGCTAAAAACGAATCACTAAAACGACAAACGGTCATGAGAAAGCTGCCCATGTTGTTAAACATATACATGCTCAACTGTACACACAGAATGCTATAGTGTTAAAAAGCAGCGACAAACATGATGATTACTAGATAGTATAAGGACCACACTGACAAAAGCGAGCTTGCCTATCCTTCGCGATCTCTTTCTCCGTTTGAAATATACCTACTCACTCTACCCCATAGCCAGTCTTATAGTCCCACTCCACACTCCGCCCGCTCATATAACACCACGCTCAAATACAACCCATCTGTCAGAGTTAACTTCCGCACACACCGGACAGAGCGCAAGTTATATCTCGCGCTATGCGGACCACTACGCAGGACTACAGCTCGAGAGCCGTCGCTCGGGTCGACAGCCGGGGGATCGACCAGGTAGCGCGCCCCCCGGGCCTCGCCCTCGCCCGGGGCCCGTGGCCCGCGCGGGGCGCTCGCGAAGCCGAAAAAATAGAGTCGGTTTTACGGGGTACCCCGTCCCACTCGGTCGAGCCGAGCAGGGCAACGTGAAACCCGGTCTCGGCGGCAGATTTTGAAAGGTGATTTTGCCGCGTCGGCATCAACACAAAGAAGGGCACACCGACGTGCACATCGAGCGGCATCGAACATCTATCTGCACGCATGCAGCAACAGCAGCGACGCGGCATCGAACATATATCTGCACGCATGCAGCAACAGCAGCGACGCGACAGCATCCCTGACGTTGCGCAGTCGTATGGTTATGACAGGGGGCCACGAGCATGCTGCTGCATCAGGTGTGCGTACTACGAAACGAGCGGTCTCACCGCACCGAGTTTTTTTCCGTACCAATTTGTCCGAAAATGTATGAAACGTTTCGTATTTGTTTTCAGATCCAAACATTCGTAATATTTCCGAGTATATTGGCAAGTGTACAGTAGTACGTCGCAGGTACCAGGTATACCTGGTCCGTATCATGCGTCCTCTGCAACAGATACAACCACAGCAGCAGCAGTGCCATGCTCGTAGTGGTGTTATGCTACCGAGTGGTGCTGCTTCTTGCTCTCGCTCTGCTGTAGTGCGGCGGTATGGTCTGTTAGGTGGGGCATCGTGGTGCTGCTGAACATAATGATCGCGCTTGAACAAAAAAAACGAGCTCACCTCATGGAGTCTGTTATAATTTGTCCGGAAATGTAAGCACCGTTTGGTGTATGTATGTGTCAATATCCAGACAGTCGTAGCATTGCCAGCCAGGTTGGTACGTATCAACGTATATACCAGGTAAAAGGTATGCACTGCAGTACGTCCTCGATGAGTACGATATATCATACGTATCAGGCATGAAACAACAGCTAGCAGCCGCAATACGATACTCAAAGTGAGTACTACTACTGCAGAGTGCTGCTGCTTCTTTCGGCTGCTTGCGGCCTGTAGTACTCTTACTCCTCCTCCTGTTGTGCGATCGATCGAAGGTTTGATCCCCACTTACGTACTGCTGTACTGCTGCAGCACATGGTGTGTGGGTGAGTTGGTGGGTGGGTGGGTGGGTGGGTGGGTTCGTACGTGGTTGAGTGCTGTCGTGTCTGCTCTGTCCCTGGTTTGTTTTCTACGTATTACCTTTGCCCGCCAGTACGATACAACAGCACTAGCTCCCCACCTACAGTACGTACTACTGTATTGCTGTACTGTTAGAGCACGTGATGTGTGGGTGGGTGGATGCTCTGGTGGGTGGGTTGGTACGCGGTTGAGTCCTGTCATGTCTGGATGGGGACTACTGCTGTGCTGCCCCCACTTTTTCCCCTACTTTTGTTTGGCCGCTATGATACAAGGGCTACGCATAGATGCCGGCGACCGGATAGGATATTTTTCATAGTGGAACGACCTCTTGCACCTACAGTACGTACCCATCTGCCCCAGCATACGTACTGCTATTTGTTTTCGTCCGCTATATACCGGCCCCGCTCTGGCATACCACAATGATGCATTTTTATATGATGTACGAATACACCACAAGAACCTCGTGTTTATTTCGCTTGGACGGCGGGAAATGTACGTTTTACCACGACGAGTAGTAGTATTGAAGTAGCCTCAGCTGCTATTCGTAGCTGTACCGCTTTGCTGTGCGCTGAATGAAGCAGAAGTGTGCTGCTACTACTGCTGAACGTTAACTGCCGTGTCGCAGCAGTAGTTGGTGGTGCTGCTGCTTGCTGTATGTACGTAGATACTACAATTAGTAGCTCCGCTTATGTTGCTGCTACTTGCTACACTGCCCGCTGCTACTGCTTTGTACTGCTTGCTGTACTCCTTGCTACTACTGTATACTAGGTACTGTTTTTGCTGCACGAAATGCGATTATATTTTTTCTGCCGTTTGCTGTTCGTATACGAGAACGACATACTGCTCGCTGTGGTGCACACCGCCATATCTACCGAACAAAATATGTCACGAAAAACAACTTGACAGTTTTGCCGATCGTGATATTGTTTCACAAACTATGAGAACGACAAGTTTCCGCGAACTAACGAAAATTTGACATCGCGGTTCGTGAAAAAAAAACATGTTTTTTTATGTGGTATAACGCCTACCTAATTATAAACTTAAGTATGCGTACGTTAGCAAAAACCGTTTTACTATACGATAATCGCTGAAAAGTGATTATTTGTTTACCCCCCTTTCTACAATTACAGCTGGATGGCGATAGGTCGCGTTTTTCCATGGGACGTGCGAGCTTGCGTCACCCCGCGGGGAACACCCCACTCCCCGAAGGGGAGCCTTGTATGTATAGTTATGTTTGTGAAATTTTCGCACTTTTCGCAACTTTTCTCTTCGCGCGAGCGCTTTTCGGCAAAACGCTTAGAACCCCGACACGGGAGGCCCGGCCGGACACATTGGTGGAGGTTTGGGCTCGATTCGAGCTCTGTGGCTCGCGTGGCGGGCGCTCAAAGTTTTTTTCCCGCGGGAGTGGATAAGACGATTTCCCGGGTTTTGTGCATGAGGCCGTGTTTTGTACGTACGTGCCAGTAAATAATCGATTCTGTTTTTCGTTTTTTGCCCTTTCGCGAGCTCGTCATGAGGACAGGATAGCCCAGACATCTGTACCAGTATACCACAGGTAGACAAGATAACACGCAGGGAGCACAACGTTACAAGTCCGCAGCATAAGCACCAGCAGGCAACACCGTGGGTGTGTGACACGCTCATGTGCGATGTACTGCTGTGGCCAGCTGTGGTGATCGGAGCCTGCAGTCCACCATCTACATTTATGTTCTTGCTGCTGTGTGTGAAAGATCCGAACTCACTCTGGCCGAAATTATAAGGACCTATTGAATTGAATTTTAATATATAAACTATTATTATTTCCCCGATTTGTTTTATGTTTCTTTCCTGAATCTCACCGCAGGAATCCACGATGAGAGACTTCAGACAACATCAGACAACATGCAAATCTAGCAACACAAACAACGTCACAACACCGCCTAGATGGCATGGCCATCACAAACAGCAGCGGGCTACACCACGCGGCGTGTGGCAGGTCCACCATGTAGTGCTGTGGCGATTTATAGTTGCATTATCAGAGGCTTGCATCCGTCATCAGTCATCACCAATATCCACCTTCTCTTGTCTCTGCTGCTGTGCTATGTATGTATGGTGTGTGTCGTATGTCGTATCATATGTACGGCGTGTTGTGCATCTGTCGTGTGCCGTAAAAAATAATGCATTATATTAATCAGTAAATAATAATGTTTTTTGTTTGTTTTTTGCCCTTTCACGCACAAAATACAGGCCTCATCATGCAGACATATACCAGTACACCACAGATAGACAACAGTACATGCAGAGATCACAACGTTACAAGTCTGCCGCGCATAAGCACCAGCAGGTAACACCACGGTGCGTGTGTGACTCGCCCATCTGCGCTGTACTGCTGGCCAGCTGTGTTTATCGGAGCCTACGGTCCGTCATCCACACCATCTACGAGTACGACGTACCTTTTTCTGTTCTGCTGCTGTGTGTGACAGACCCACGCGGCCGGAAATGTAAAATAACCGCTTTGATCGAATAGGAACCCCTCTACTGCTGTCCTTACACTTTCGTTTTTTTGTGTTTCTTCCCCGAATCGAGGCTCACTCCAGAAATCTACGAGGCATTAGGCAACATGCAACAAACACAAACAACGTCACATCCCCGTCTAAAAGCACAAGCAGCAGATGTGCCTGTGGCAGGTCGGCCGTAACTGTTGTGGCTATTAATGGTTGCTTCATCGGAGTCTTGCATCCGTCATCAATCACCACCACCACCTCTCTCTTTTCTGCTGCATTTGCTGTTGTGCTTGCACAATTATGTGCGGCCTGTCGCCTGTCTGACACGCTCCGCAAAAAACAATAATTTGCCGGTATTGGGAAAGCGGATCTTTGGTATTTTAGCCAAGTGGTCAACATGCCCGATTTTAAACCTGAAGGCTTGATTTCGATCCTCCGCGAGTGCCTTTTTTTTCGATTTTTTTTTTGTATTGTACATAACCCAGACCCCACATATTCATATGTAAGACAGCCAGCACACACGAGCACTGCAGAGTGTTACAACGCTATACACTCCTGCACCCCGCCAGCAGAGCAGGAAGTAAGATCACGCGCTTTCGGCAGTTTGTCCGCGCTTCATTGCTGTGGGCCCCTACTCTATTTTGTTATTTTATTGGACCCTGCGATCTGTAGTGCTGGGGGGGTCTCCGCTGCTGTGTGTTACATGCATGCATGTAATTGCGATTTTCGTAGGCAGCTGAGAGCGCAGCAGATCCACACTAGACAGGGTGGGCGTTGTATATACACACGACTGGCTTCTACATATAGAACGAAGCAAATTAATGATAAACGTTCCGGCCAACAATACAGCAGAGAGCGATATCTATCAATCTCGTCAAATTTCGCCCTTCGAGCAGTGGGTTATCGGAGGGGTTAGCGGTGCACGGTGCGCGTGGAGTGCTTTCAAACTTTTATTTCGTCGGGAGTCCTCGGTTTTGTGCGGGAGAGACCTCCCTTACCTTGAGCGCCATAACAATTAAACATTGACTAATATGACAAGAATATGATGGCGGGATCATTAAGCAATCGATCAAGTCAATAGCAACGGTTTCGCAGTATTTCCGAGTATGTTTTATCCCAAAAAATGCAGGTAGGTGCAGTTCTAAAAGGTTCTAAATATATTTAACTGGTATGTGCATTAACACGCACGTACGCAGATATTTAATAACGTCGCATTTATGCACTACGTAATATGGCATGTGTATGATACACATTCTCGATTCGTCCTTGCGCCACTCCCCTACTCATAGGCACGTCCCGGAGGGGAACCTTGTAAAAAATATAAAGAATTGAGGAAGTTATGGCTGTATTAAGATTTTCAGTCTTATGGCTGGATCCACTATAGCAGCTAGGGCTGTGAGTTGGCTGGAGTTCCCGCCTAGTTATTAGTTGGCTGGCGAAGCCAGCCAACTAACTGACTTTAGTTGACTAGTTGGCTGGCGCTAGCCAGCCAACTACGACTAAGGTCAGGCGAGCGAAGCGAGCCAAAAAAGCCCCCCCCGGCCGAGGGGGCCCCACTGGAGGCGCCCCTGGAGGGCCCGCCGGAGGCGCCTCCGGAGGATCCCGCTGAAGGCGCCGACGGAGGCAAACAATACGCTATTTGGCTTCATTTTGCACCCAAAAAGCATGATGAATGGGCCAAGTTTATCTCTGGTTTTGATCACGAAACAGGTATATTTCTAAACTTCGTCTCAGTTTGTCGGATATTAAAGAGATGCACCAGAAATATATGGTACATACTCGTGCGGCACGCAGTAGCACATCACCACTAGAACAAACTAAAAATAGGACACAATATACTGAGATCGGCCAAATTAGACTGGGATCGACCAAAATAGACTGGGATCGACCAAAATAGACTGGGATCGACCAAAATAGACTGGGATCGACACACAGCTCAGGACGAGCATCGCTCAAACACCCGAGCCAGAGGAGCTCATCATCCAGTTGACACACTCATGACAGAGACATACTTGTATTCTTTCAGTAATACTCATAGCACGTTGGGACAAAGTCCCGCCATCACAGTTGACCGCATTAACCATAAGACCAGAGTTCTACCTTTTATTGTATACTCGTATGGTCCGTCGGGCACAAAATATTTCCAATGACGTTTACGAAGTACGTAGTCATAACTCATGAAAAAATACTTTTTATTTTACATGAGACAACTATATTCGTGACCGCAAAGACAAGAGGAATCGATGCTTAAAACGAGAAAGAAAAATAATTTCCCACACTAAATTCAAGTAGTTACGCAACAATGCATCAAAAAATATTTTTCAGAGACTGGCCAAAATCGACCAAAATCAGTCATTTTGGGCAAAATGATGAATATCTCACGCAATTTCGTATCGCTGCAAACGAAAAATAAACGGCCTGGAGGTGTGGACGAGAGCAATCGTTTGCCGTATTCTACTAGTATATCGCACGATTTGTCAAACAGTAGTAACCAGGGGGAAATGACCTTCGATATACATTGTTTCCCTTTATCTCTCCCTCTAAAGCTGTTTTTTTTTATAATGAAAAAAATGGCGGGCGGCCTATGGCCATAGCTCCCCAAATCAGTGCTCATAATTTGGGTGTGAAAAGTATTACACCCAGGGAAATAAGGGGCCTGTTTATACGTTTTCGGCATAAACGAGGCGAATTAATATAATAACAAAAAAAAAAATCGTGAGAAGCTGCGCGCAGTGTTGAGCTTTCTGACGGTGCCTCCAGATTTCCGAACAGCTCAACACACCCTGAGAAAAATGTACCTTGGTGCGGGGAATGTATTGGAAATATTGGAATATTGTCCCAGATGGACTACAAAGATGCAGACCCCGCAAATTATCTCGCATCAAAAGTATGAATCCCTGTCCCCGTTTGGGGCGCTCGGAAAACCGGCGCTCCTTCTGTACGCGGCAGCGAACCGCTACCTTGTCGCGTGCACTCGCTTTCGGAGGAGAGCTCGGTACAGTCACTTCTTCGTCGGACGCTCCATCACCGCCATGGTCCGTCGACAGGCCAGGCTCAGCGGTGCCGGCACCCTCGGCCCTGCCATCGGCACCGTCGATGGCGATGGGTTGATGCGCCATGAGTTGTGGAAGACCTCTCTCTGTGCGTGGTGGTACTGCTTGGGGACGCCGAGAAATACGCACCCCGTACCAAACAAGCCTTCCTACAAGCAAGGAAACCCAAAAAGCAAAAATAGTTGGATAGTTGGCACCGCCGCAACTAACTTAAAAAACTAGCCAGCTAATAACTAGCTGGCAACTATTAGTCAGCCAACTCACAGCCCTAATAGCAGTAGTAGCAGCAGCGGCGGCGCGCCGCCACGGTCTATACACGGTCTATATATTTCGGGCGCCGGGCGGGCTTGGAGCGGAGCGTGCCGGCGCGGTGTCGCGCGTAAGTCGAGGGCGTCAGCAGGAGCAGCACACGACGAGAAGAATAGTCGGTCGCAAAATCGAAAAAAGCAAAAACGGAAGCTGTTGTTTCTGCTGCTCTGCTGCTGCTATGATACTGCTGCTGCTGAGGCTGCCGATGCTGTTTGTTTATGTTGCTGGAGCAGACGCTGCCGTTAGCTGCCGCCACGTAGCTGCAGCCAACTGTGCTGCTGCTTGCGGTCGTGGCATATCAGTGGCGGCGCTGCGGTTACCCCTGCCGCCCCCACCGTTGCTGGGCTGCCGTTCCTGTCGTACGCTAGTTTTTGTGTTCGTTCTTTTTTTGGTTTGCCGCATTGCCTCACCCCTCTTCCTTGGTATTTTCCAGCTGGTATTTTCGAGGCGCTACATTTTTTCCCTTTTTTCCCACAGCGGCGGTACGAGCGGATCTTCAGCCTGAAAATTCCAGGCAAATATTTCAAAGATCGACTTCAAACTTTGCTTTCCCATTGGCATAGGTCTATCGGTAGAACGATATTGCAAAACTTCTTCTCCGCAAAATAGAATTCACCCAACGCTAAAAGTAGCCTAATCCCTCCCAGCTACAGAAGTCTCTGACCATCCACAAGCCACCAAGTTTCATTGCAATGACAACTGCAAAACAAAAATTACTTGTGCATCAAATAAAATTTTCAACATCTCCCTTTTTGAATTTCCAGACAAGATTGCAACCACCCATCAAGTTCGGAAAAACAATATTGGTAGTTGAATGACTAGTCATGACTTTGCGTCTAGAGTCTCAATATGAAGCCACAAAGAGATACCAGCCAGACCAAAACGTCAGTGTAATTAATCACACTGCACAACAAAAATACGCCCGGCAAGGCATACTTACCCTCGCCCCCCCCCTTAAACCATCAAACTTGACTTTACAAACTGTCCATACCAACCGCTATACCCCTCGGGGAACGCCACACATGGCGAGCTGGAAATGCAAGACAGCTTGTCTACATCAAAACACCGTTCTGGGACGAAAGGGAGTTTTGGGGCTTCAACCGGGATGGACACAATCAATATCTCTCCTATAATACGTACTCGTACCATCTACGACGCTACCCGGAACGAACGATGATTTTCCTATCATTCTGAAATCCAACCCGAATTGCAAACGACACTTTACGTACCATTCTCCCTTGCAAACAACTGTCCGCAAAATGATACTGCTATTATTGGTAGAACAACTAATCAATCATGAATAAGCTTACCCTCCTTCATTTTGTAATCAGTAATAGATAGCTCAAAAACAAAAGATACCCGCAAAATTCAATATAATCAGTAGTCACACCAATACCACATACCAGTAATACACCTCTCAAGGTGTACATACGTACGTATCCTTATTTCTCCTAACCGTTAAAAATGTAGTTTTTAGTCCCACCAGTCTCCTTCTGGTCCTGTCTATACCAGAAAAACACTACAAGTTTTTCGGATTTACAAAGACTGTTTGATTTGAACATGAAACTACATTGCAAAACTACAAGGCGAAAAACTGTTACGTACACCATCCAGAATTTATCTTAGACGATACAAAGTCTACCATCCACGGCTTCTCCACCCTTGGCCGCGAACAAAACATACCCATATTTCTCCAAACTGTTAAACATATACATTTCAGTTCTACCAGGCCCCTTCTGGTCCTGTCTATACCAGAAAAACACTACAAGTTTTTCGGATTTACAAGACTGTTTGATTTGAACATGAAAATACATTTATAAACTACCAGGAGATACAGGCTACGTATACCCATCCATCGACCAAAATCAGATTTCGATCGACTGGTGCATTCATCGTAAAAACAAATCATTTCTACGAAAATCCCACCACAATGACTAGACCTGCCCCCCACGCCCCGTGATGTTGCCGGACCCTTCATGAAGCCCCGGCTGACGAAACACCTAGATCTGCTCTCTCCGTGACTCCCCCCGCTGCTGCTGTTGCTGCTGCTTATCATGGAGTGCGTGCGGCCATGCCGCTCGACTTATTGCCACCCGGACGAAACCCCATAGTGATATTGGTACTGCTGCAGACAGCCCACGATTACCCCACGTTCGGTTCCTGCCACCGCTGATTTTCCAGCAGCAGAATGCACGCGGCTATTATGCCGCGCGACTTGCCCCACCAAACAACCCCCCAAGTAGGGTGCACACGGCTGGCGGCCGTACGACTTTTCGCGGAATATGCAGATATGATTCCCCTCGTTTCCGATTACCACCACACCTGCTTCCTCTACAACCAACCTCTGAAGTGGAGCGCGTACGGCATAAACATGTCGCACGACTTTGCAATCCCCCTCTCGCCACACACGAAGGGGGTGCCTACGACTGGTACGCCGCAGGGCCTTTTAGCTGCTGTACGTCCGTCCCCCCTCCACACAGCAGGGGTACGTAAGGTTATACTCCCACCATACGTAGGACGTAAGCTGCTGCTGCACCTTGGCTACAGTTGCTCCACCGTAGGGCTTTACGTACTGCTGTACACACATACAGCAGCAGTAGTTGACGATGACGACTCCACGACATCGACTACGGAACCATCCACCACCTCAACAATGGTCTCCCTGCCCAGCGTCAGCACATTCTCCCAAAAGGGGGCTCAAATGAGAGTACGCTGATTGAGCACGCTGCTCGAACGATGTACGAGGGGCACTCGGCAACATCCAGTAACTATGGCTTGAGATAGATGGCACCGCAGGCCACTGCTTGCTCTCAGGACGCTGTATGCATCCAGCAGCAGTGCTACGAGGGTTTTTACTCGATCAGGCACCAGCTCCAAGTAGCGTCTCCATTACTCGCACACATATGATACTGTTCTGTGATATTACAAAACAAGGGCGACGTCGGGCGAGCGACCGAGCGAGCGGCGGCGGCGGGCGATCGACGAGGGCGGCGCAAGGCCGCCACGGTCGACCGAGCGGCGGCGGGCGCGCGGTCGATGGTACGGAGTGGTTCTTGTGTACAGCAGTACGGTACACAGTGTGCTGTATGGTATACACAGCGTTTAAAAGTGGTACATGGTTGTGTATGCAACAGTAACATGTTGTGTGGTACAATCAAATGCCACCCCCCCCCCCTAACGAGCGCGCGGTCGACCGAGCGGCGGCGGGCGCCCGGACGACCGAGCGGCGGGCACGCGGTCGATGGTACGGAGTAGGTGTTGTGTACAGCAGTTTGGTACACAGTGCTGTATGGTATACATGCATCATGGTGCAGACTGCTGCATGGACAGGCCATAGTCAGTATGACGGCTTCCAGAGGGTGCACATGCTACTGTATGCTGGCGCTCGTCGTGCCCGGGCGCAGACGTTTGTCCACACTAACTCCAAGTGATTACCAAAGAGTGGTTAATAAAATAGTGTTTTTTTTTCAGGAGTATAGCAGCATCGTTCGTTGTGTACTGCAGATATAGTACCAGGTATGTAGCAGTAGTAGTTGTAGCAGCGTGGTACAGAGCTGTTATAATTGTGTATGGCAGCGTGGTATGCCTGGTACATACAGCAGTGGTAGCATAGCAGCATGGTACAGAGTGGTTATTGTATACAGCAGTACGGTATGCAGCAGTAGCATCATGGTGCAGACTGATGTATGGTATCGAAAAAAAGAAAAGGGGTGTACAGCAGTACATCGGGGTAAAGCAGTGAAAATATGGTCTGATACAATCGATGGCAAGCGAAAAAAAGAAAAGGGGATGGAACGGTTCAAAAAAATATATGTCCCCTGGGAATAATTATTTCGGGAAATACTGTGAACTCCTTCAACAAAATCGAGGGAGGCTCGCTGCTGGCGCCCCGGAACGCTCGACGCCGCTCTCTCCACCAGCCCGGCACCGACTCCGCCCGGACGAGGCCAGCCCCCCTCTCCGACCCTATCTCGCCCGGCGCCCGCCTCGCGTTTTGCTCGCCGGTCCTGTCGGCGGCCGGTCTAACGCTCGATCGGTGCCGTCGAGGGGACACCACAACGTTCTTCCGTAAAACTTCGATGTCCGAGAATATAATACCCGATCATGTCTTCGCTTTTGAGCCCGAACCGCCCTTATATGCCAACCACACACCGACACACCGCAACGAATGAACAGCAGCCGCAGGCAGCCGATGGCGCACGTCGTGCCCGAGCGAACGAGGGCCGCCGCGCCACCAGAAGACCGATTTCGCCCCTTGCGCACCCCAGCACACCCGCCCTCGGCGAAATCCGGGCCCGAAACGGCCCGGAGCGCTCTCGGCACGGCCCGCAGCAGACGTTCCTCCACACCAACTCCAAGTGAATAAAAGGACAACGTACATCAACACCCTACGCCCTACGCCGCCGTACATCATTCCAAATTATATATTCTCCGGTCCTTGGACCGGAGACTCAGCAAGCATAATCCCAAAAGTGAAGACCGATTTTCAAGATAATAGGCGTGGCAAAAGTTGCCCCAGTTTTCAAGTTACTCAGCGTGACAGAAAAGTGACCCCCTCTAACCACTCCACGGGTACCCCCTTGTCCCCTCGACCCTCAAAGCTCGTTCTTGGCGCACAGCAGCGGTGTCGCGACAGTTTTTGCACGCCTCGATAGCCAACCACACACCATGGGCCTCGGCCAAGTATCGGCATCTTGGTGAGCGCACGCCGAGCGCAGCAGCACGCTCGCCGAGCACTCCTCCAGCAGACCCTGAGAAAAAACTGCGACCACTGGGAGTTCCACATTTATTAATACTATTTTTGAATAGGGGGTGGGGGTTCCTGATGGCTGTGGTGACATGAAAGCAGGCCACAAGACGGCTGCATGACTTGAAAGCGCCACCACGCGTGTATGAGTACATGCCACGCCTCACCACCACCCCTCGGGAACACGCAATAGCGCGGGTAGCTCTATATCGGTATGCATCTGCCGTACGCAGTGTTTGTGTCATTGACCCTTGGACTTCTGGCGGCCATGGTCAACACAAAGAACAGGAGCAGCAGCGTCCTTGGACCGGAGACTCGGCAAGCATAATCCCAAAAGTGAAGACCGATGAACGCGCCCCCTGCACCGCGTCCCGTGTTCTCACAGCGGCAGCAGCGGCAGCAGCAGCAGCAGCAGCAGCAGCAGCAGCAGCAGCAGCAGCAGCAGCAGCAGCCTGAGGGAAGTGGTGTACCCCAACGCCGGGCTCTAGCTCGTGAAGGCAGTGGTGCCTAATTCCCATCGCGAGCGGCCCCCATCTGCTGTGGCTCGTGTCTCCGTAGGCCCTCATTGCCGGGGCGAGCGATCCTTTTTCGGACCTATTAGTAGTGGTACTCCCGAGTTGGATCCTCGCCAACTCCTGGATCTTGTTTGCCGACCAACCTCAGCGCGTTCAATCAACGCCAACGACTGCGAACATACTTTTTATTTTTCGATCTCAAAAACGAAAGCACCGTCCTATGCAGTCCAATTGTGCAGTATACTCCGAGTATCGAGTGCATTTCGTACAGAGATGGCTCCTGGATTCGTGGGAACCGGGTACCCGGAGGCGGGTACACGGAACCGTCGGTACCGGTACCGTCCCGGTTCCATATTGATTACCCGCGGTACTGGGTATTCCGGGTACCCGGGTACCCGTTATTAGTTACGCTCCACGAAGCCCCCGATAGACAGCGCACAGCGCACAACGCACAGCAATCCTTACCTACCTTCACACAACACGCCATAAACACACCAGACCCCTACCAGCTACCAGCGGAATAGGGATGGCTCCCGGATTCGTGGGAACCGGGTACCCTGAGGCGGGTACCCGGAACCGTCAGTACCGGTACCGTCCCGTTTCCATTTTTATTACCCGCGGTACTGCGTATCCCGGGTACCCGGGTTCTTTCGCATTTTTATTTATCGAGAGAGACGACATGAAGGCTTGTCCTCCCACCTTCTGCCTCACCACGCCTCACCACCCCGCCTGAGGACCGTTCACGCCGCTCAAACACAAGAGTGGAGAAAAATGTGCACGTAACCCCGGGTACCCGGGATACCCAGTACCGCGGGTACCCGGGACGGTGGTACTGGTCAATTCCCACCGAAGGCGGCACTGGTCCCGGTTCCAATTTTTTAATCCGGGAGCCATCTCTAATTTCGTACCCCGAGTATATCGTCGTATGAGAGTACTGGCGGCCTGAATACTCGGAGTACTTACCCGGAGGCGGGTACACGGAACCGTCGGTATCGGTACCGTCCCGGTTCCATTTTTGTTACCCGCGGTACTGGGTATTCCGGGTACCCGGGTTCCCGGGTACCCGGGTACCCGTTATTAGTTACGCTCCACGAAGCCCCCGATAGACAGCGCACAACGCACAACGCACAGCAATCCCTACCTACCTTCACACAACACGCCATACATACACCAGACCCCTACCAGCTACCAGCGGAATAGAGATGGCTCCCGGATTCGTGGGAACCGGGTACCCGGAGGCGGGTACCCGGAACCGTCAGTACCGGTACCGTCCCGTTTTCATTTTTATTACACGCGGTACTGCGTATCCCGGGTACCCGGGTTTCCGGGTTTCCGGGTACCCGGGTTCTTTCGCATTTTAATTTATCGATAGAGACGACATGAAGGCTTGTCCTCCCACCTTCCGCCTCACCACGCCTCACCACCCCGCCTGAGGACCGTTCACGCCGCTCAAACACAAGAGTGGAGAAAAATGTACACGTAACCCCGGGTACCCGGGATACCCAGTACCGCGGGTACCCGGGACGGTGGTACTGGTCAATTCCCACCGAAGGCGGCACTGGTCCCGGTTCCAATTTTTGAATCCGGGAGCCATCTCTAATTTCGTACCCCGAGTATATCGTCGTATGAGAGTACTGGCGGCCTGAATACTCGGAGTACTTACCCGGAGGCGGGTACACGGAACCGTCGGTATCGGTACCGTCCCGGTTCCATTTTTATTACCCGCGGTACTGGGAATTCCGGGTACCCGGGTTCCCGGGTACCCGGGTACCCGTTATTAGTTACGCTCCACGAAGCCCCCGATAGACAGCGCACAACGCACAACGCACAGCAATCCCTACCTACCTTCACACAACACGCCATACATACACACACACGAGACCCCTACCAGCTACCAGCGGAATAGAGATGGCTCCCGGATTCGTGGGAACCGGGTACCCGGAGGCGGGTACCCGGAACCGTCGGTACCGGTACCGTCCCGTTTGCATTGTATTACCCGCGGTACTGGGTATCTCGGGTACCCGGGTTCCCGGGTACCCGGGTACCCGGGTTCTTTCGCATTTTTATTCATTGAGAGAGACGACATCAAGGCTTGTCCTCCCACCTTCCGCCTCACCACGCCTCACCACCCCGCCTGAGGACCGTTCACGCCGCTTAAACACAAGAGTGGAGCAAAATGCACATGTAACCCCGGGTACACGTACGGGAACCCGGGTACCCGGGTACCCGGGGACGGTACTGGTCAAATCCCACCGAAGGCGGTACTGGTCCCGGTTCCAATTTTTGAATCCGGGAGCCATCACTATTTTCGTACGAACTGGCGCAACCCCCAGTATATCGGTGCGTAGTAGAGAGTAGATAGGCGGCCTGACAATGAGCCTCGGAAGTACTTACCCGGAAGGCGGGTAAAACACTCGGAACTCGTCGTGTACCGGTAGGTTACCGTCACCCGGTTCCAGTTTTTAATGTTACTGCCGCGTACTACGAGGGTTATTCCGGGTACCGCCGGTTCCCCTGGGTACCCGGGTACCCGTTATTAGTTACGCTCCACGAAGCCCCCGATAGACAGCGCACAGCGCACAACGCACAGCAATCCTTACCTACCTTCACACAACACGCCATACACACACACGAGACCCCTACCAGCTACCAGCGGAATAGAGATGGCTCCGGGATTCGTGGGAACCGGGTACCCGGAGGCGGGTACCCGGAACCGTCGGTACCGGTACCGTCCCGGTTTCATTTTTATTACCCGCGGTACTGGGTATCTCGGGTACCCGGGTTCCCGGGTTCCCGGGTACCCGGGTTCTTTCGCACTTTTATTTATCGAGAGAGACGACATGAAGGCTTGTCCTCCCACCTTCCGCCTCACCACGCCTCACTACCCCGCCTGAGGACCGTTCACGCCGGTCAAACACAAGAGTGGAGAAAAACGTACACGTAACCCCGGGTACCCGGGATACCCAGTACCGCGGGTACCCGGGATGGTGGTACTGGTCAAATCCCACCGAAGGCGGCACTGGTCCCGGTTCCAATTTTTGAATCCGGGAGCCATCTCTAATTTCGTACCCCGAGTATATCGTCGTATGAGAGTACTGGCGGCCTGAATACTCGGAGTACTTACCGCCGGAGGCGTAGCACGGACCCGGTCGTACCGAGAGTAACCAGGACGGGGTCGGCCGGTTCCATATTGATTACCCGCGGTACTGGGTATTCCGGGTACCCGGGTACCCGTTATTAGTTACGCTCCACGAAGCCCCCGATAGACAGCGCACAGCGCACAACGCACAGCAATCCTTACCTACCTTCACACAACACGCCATAAACACACCAGACCCCTACCAGCTACCAGCGGAATAGGGATGGCTCCCGGATTCGTGGGAACCGGGTACCCTGAGGCGGGTACCCGGAACCGTCAGTACCGGTACCGTCCCGTTTCATTTTTATTACCCGCGGTACTGCGTATCCCGGTACCGGGTTTCCGGGTACCAGGGTACCCGGGTTCTTTCGCATTTTTATTTATCGAGAGAGACGACATGAAGGCTTGTCCTCCCACCTTCCGCCTCACCACGCCTCACCACCCCGCCTGAGGACCGTTCACGCCGCTCAAACACAAGAGTGGAGAAAAATGTACACGTAACCCCGGGTACCCGGGATACCCAGTACCGCGGGTACCCGGGACGGTGGTACTGGTCAAATCCCACCGAAGGCGGCACTGGTCCCGGTTCCAATTTTTGAATCCGGGAGCCATCTCTAATTTCGTACCCCGAGTATATCGTCGTATGAGAGTACTGGCGGCCTGAATACTCGGAGTACTTGGAGTATAGAGCAGTACTGAAGCCTCAAATACTTGGAGTACAAGGAGTACCGCAGTATCGGACCCCGAAATACTCCGAGTACAAGCAGTATATCGAGAGTGTTGATACCCGAAATACTCCGAGTGCGAGCAGTATATCCCGGAGTATTGAACCCCGAAAGACTTTGTGAGTACACGAAGTACCTGAAGTATTTTATCTCCAATAATAACTTACTTTACTCCAAATACTCGGAGCATCTGTGCAACATTGAAGACAACGAGGAACTACTCCCTGAGCCCCGGGAAAAACGCCGGACAAAGACTTGCATTTTTTTTTCAGCACTGGGGACTACTGTCTACTGTATACTCGTAGCAACGCGAATGATACTCATTTGNATAAAACATCTAAATTACTCGGAGTACTCCGAGTATCGAGAGTATTGGACACCGACATACTGCGAGTACAAAAGTACCTGAAGTATTTTTTCTCGAAAATACTCTAATTATACTCCGAGGTAATGGGAGAATCTGTGAACTTTTAAATGCTATAAACGCCAGTCACATGCTCCCAGAACCTGGGAGGAATGACGGCCGAGTCTTTAAAATGATGCAAATATGCTCCTAACTTACTTCACACTCGGAGTATACTCCGAGTATCGAGTACATTTCGTACTCCGAGTACTTAGAGTATTAGAGTATTAGCGGCCTGAATACTCGGAGTACTTGGAGTATGAGCAGTACTGAAGCCCCAAATACTCGGAGTACAAGGAGTACCCGCAGTATCGGACCCCGAAATACTCCGAGTAAAGCAGTATCGAGAGTGTTCATACCCGAAATACTCCGAGTACGAGCAGTATCCGGAGTATCGAACCCCGAAATACTCCGAGTACACGAAGTACCTGAAGTAATGTATCTCCAATACTCGGGACTTTACTCCAAGGTACTCGGACAACCTGTTCAAACATGATAACATGTTTGGCGGGATCTCTTAAGAACGATCGAGTCAATAGTAACGGTTCCACCATATTTCGAGTATATTTTATCCCCAAAAATGCAGGTGCAAATAAATCTAAAAAGGTCTACTCACATTTATTTATGTACAGTAATACGCAGATACTCAAAAACGTCGTATTTATGTACTATACATACATTATGATATGCGTAGTAGGTTTTCGATTCGTCCTTGCGCCACTCCCCTAGGCATGTCCCGGAGGGGAACCTTTATAATATTTTTAATATGGAGCTTTGCATTACTAAGTCACCAGTTGGCAGCTAAACAAGTATATTTTCGCGTTTATCGCTTTTCACATTTGGTTCCATTCTTCCTCCCGCGAAGCGGAGCTCTTGTACGTAGTACCTATTCGTAGCTTTACCAGGTATACCGGTATTATACCGGTGCGTAGTAATTGTACCTGATCATGGGGTTCGGGGGTACGGAACAAAGTGGGTAACATCAGTAGATTTTAGGGGGAGGGGTTGCAGAAAGCAGAGCCACAGTCGGAGCGAAGCAGTATTGAGCAGCAACACCGCACAGCCTGCTGTGCGTTGAAATACACTCGCGGCAACTTGAATCCGGCCATTCGTGCGGACAGCGGAATTAATTTCAGTGCTTGTTTGGGAGTGCTGGGGGTGGTCGGGGTGGGGGAGGGGGGGGTGTTCTAGCTTGGTACATTTAGAGGTGGAAATCAGTTTGTTGGTTTGAGGAGACTTGCTTTTTGTGCATTGAGCAGTTGATAGTTATCGTACGTTTGCGTTCTTGTGTTGATTTTAACCTTTTGCTTCTTCTCCGTCAAATGTAGCTAGTGGCATGTGACACTGTTCGTACTCGTGTGGCGTGTTGGCTTCAAGTCATTGTATTATTAGTCGTCCCACAGGGTAGGGGCAACGAGGAGTGCCCTCAGGAGTCCAGGTGCTTTCACACGCAGGCCCAAAAGACAAAAATGCGGTGTAACCTACAAAAGGTTAATAGCCCGAACCGACACCAAACTGACTCGTAACTGTCATGCTGAAGACTCCAAACCAACACCCTCCCGGATTCTTCACAAGACAGTGGCGACAGTGACGAACCAACAATAACAGACTCAACTCCATCACCTAAAACAAAAATGGCAAGAGGAAACTCATCCTCATTGAGCGAAAACCTCTTCCATACTCCCACTTACACACTATTGCAATCACAAAAAGAGACTACAACAGTAGCTGCGCATAAGAAGTAAAAACTAAGGCGAAACATATAATGCCAGGGATCGCGAGGTTCCCCGGGCAAAAAAAACTTTTGTCCCCTACTACCGTAATAGATTCACCAATCATAAGACCTATGCCAATGAGAAAGCAAAGTTACCGTAAAAAGTTTGAATTCCTAAGATCCCCGCCAGATTTTTCCACAACAAGCTTGCTATGGGACCGATTCTTAAAACGGAATATTCTCAACTTTTGGAAAAGCCCGAAAAATGCAATTCTCATGCCGATGTTGGGACAAGATCGGCTTGAGAAAAACTCAGGCGAATGTTAGTTCGAAGCGGCGAGATTCCGAGTCCTCGACAAACATTGATCGACGAAACCAACGACTGCGTCATGAATTCTGAACGCGGTGCGCTCGTTACGGGCTCCGACCCACCCTAGGGTCACCGTGTTCACACGATGGCCGGTGATATGTGGCGGGCGCTGGCGAGGCGTGTGATAAACAGACAATTGGCCGCTGGTGTGCATAAAACAGATGACAAAAATTCTCCATCCGCCTCAAACGGCAAAAAATAGTTGTTTTTTTCGGGTTTGGGAGAAGAGCGTAGGACGCCGCCGGCAATCTCTCGCCCCCTAGACCATGGATCCACCTTATACCTTCGAGGCCGTCGTCTAAACTCGTTGGCCTTGCCCGACCCCAAGCGCGTTGGCTGTGGGCTGAGTCTATGTCGAGATCGAAGGTCTTTCGTCGCACGAGCTGATTTTCATCGGGGTGTTGACGATTTGCAATGAGAAAAAGCAAATTGCGCCGCCTGCAGCCGTTAGAAAAAAAATATTAAAAAGTCAAACCATTTTTTCCCTTTTTTCCCACAGCGGCGGTACGAGCGGATCTTCAGCCTGAAAATTCCAGGCAAATATTTCAAAGATCGACTTCAAACTTTGCTTTCCCATTGGCATAGGTCTATCGGTAGAACGATATTGCAAAACTTCTTCTCCGCAAAATAGAATTCACCCAACGCTAAAAGTAGCCTAATCCCTCCCAGCTACAGAAGTCTCTGACCATCCACAAGCCACCATGTTTCATTGCAATGACAACTGCAAAACAAAAATTACTTGTGCATCAAATAAAATTTTCAACATCTCCCTTTTTGAATTTCCAGACAAGATTGCAACCACCCATCAAATTCGGAAAAACAATATTGGTAGTTGAATGACTAGTCATGACTTTGCGTCTAGAGTCTCAATATGAAGCCACAAAGAGATACCAGCCAGACCAAAACGTCAGTGTAATTAATCACACTGCACAACAAAAATACGCCCGGCAAGGCATACTTACCCTCGCCCCCCCCCTTAAACCATCAAACTTGACTTTACAAACTGTCCATACCAACCGCTATACCCCTCGGGGAACGCCACACATGGCGAGCTGGAAATGCAAGACAGCTTGTCTACATCAAAACACCGTTCTGGGACGAAAGGGAGTTTTGGGGCTTCAACCGGGATGGACACAATCAATATCTCTCCTATAATACGTACTCGTACCATCTACGACGCTACCCGGAACGAACGATGATTTTCCTATCATTCTGAAATCCAACCCGAATTGCAAACGACACTTTACGTACCATTCTCCCTTGCAAACAACTGTCCGCAAAATGATACTGCTATTATTGGTAGAACAACTAATCAATCATGAATAAGCTTACCCTCCTTCATTTTGTAATCAGTAATAGATAGCTCAAAAACAAAAGATACCCGCAAAATTCAATATAATCAGTAGTCACCACCAATACCACATACCAGTAATACACCTCTCAAGGTGTACATACGTACGTATCCTTATTTCTCCTAACCGTTAAAAATGTAGTTTTTAGTCCCACCAGTCTCCTTCTGGTCCTGTCTATACCAGAAAAACACTACAAGTTTTTCGGATTTACAAAGACTGTTTGATTTGAACATGAAACTACATTGCAAAACTACAAGGCGAAAAACTGTTACGTACACCATCCAGAATTTATCTTAGACGATACAAAATCTACCATCCACGGCTTCTCCACCCTTGGCCGCGAACAAAACATACCCATATTTCTCCAAACTGTTAAACATATACATTTCAGTTCTACCAGGCCCCTTCTGGTCCTGTCTATACCAGAAAAACACTACAAGTTTTTCGGACAAGACTGTTTGATTTGAACATGAAAATACATTTATAAACTACCAGGAGATACAGGCTACGTATACCCATCCATCGACCAAAATCAGATTTCGATCGACTGGTGCATTCATCGTAAAAACAAATCATTTCTACGAAAATCCCACCACAATGACTAGACCTGCCCCCCACGCCCCGTGATGTTGCCGGACCCTTCATGAAGCCCCGGCTGACGAAACACCTAGATCTGCTCTCTCCGTGACTCCCCCCGCTGCTGCTGTTGCTGCTGCTTATCATGGAGTGCGTGCGGCCATGCCGCTCGACTTATTGCCACCCGGACGAAACCCCATAGTGATATTGGTACTGCTGCAGACAGCCCACGATTACCCCACGTTCGGTTCCTGCCACCGCTGATTTTCCAGCAGCAGAATGCACGCGGCTATTATGCGGCGCGACTTTGCCCCACCAAACAACCCCCCAAGTAGGGTGCACACGGCTGGCGGCCGTACGACTTTTCGCGGAATATGCAGATATGATTCCCCTCGTTTCCGATTACCACCACACCTGCTTCCTCTACAACCAACCTCTGAAGTGGAGCGCGTACGGCATAAACATGTCGCACGACTTTGCAATCCCCCTCTCGCCACACACGAAGGGGGTGCCTACGACTGGTACGCCGCAGGGCCTTTTAGCTGCTGTACGTCCGTCCCCCCTCCACACAGCAGGGGTACGTAAGGTTATACTCCCACCATACGTAGGACGTAAGCTGCTGCTGCACCTTGGCTACAGTTGCTCCACCGTAGGGCTTTACGTACTGCTGTACACACATACAGCAGCAGTAGTTGACGATGACGACTCCACGACATCGACTACGGAACCATCCACCACCTCAACAATGGTCTCCCTGCCCAGCGTCAGCACATTCTCCCAAAAGGGGGCTCAAATGAGAGTACGCTGATTGAGCACGCTGCTCGAACGATGTACGAGGGGCACTCGGCAACATCCAGTAACTATGGCTTGAGATAGATGGCACCGCAGGCCACTGCTTGCTCTCAGGACGCTGTATGCATCCAGCAGCAGTGCTACGAGGGTTTTTACTCGATCAGGCACCAGCTCCAAGTAGCGTCTCCATTACTCGCACACATATGATACTGTTCTGTGATATTACAAAACAAGGGCGACGTCGGGCGAGCGACCGAGCGAGCGGCGGCGGCGGGCGATCGACGAGGGCGGCGCAAGGCCGCCACGGTCGACCGAGCGGCGGCGGGCGCGCGGTCGATGGTACGGAGTGGTTCTTGTGTACAGCAGTACGGTACACAGTGCTGTATGGTATACACAGCGTTTAAAAGTGGTACATGGTTGTGTATGCAACAGTAACATGTTGTGTGGTACAATCAAATGCCACCCCCCCCCCCTAACGAGCGCGCGGTCGACCGAGCGGCGGCGGGCGCCCGGACGACCGAGCGGCGGGCACGCGGTCGATGGTACGGAGTAGGTGTTGTGTACAGCAGTTTGGTACACAGTGCTGTATGGTATACATGCATCATGGTGCAGACTGCTGCATGGACAGGCCATAGTCAGTATGACGGCTTCCAGAGGGTGCACATGCTACTGTATGCTGGCGCTCGTCGTGCCCGGGCGCAGACGTTTGTCCACACTAACTCCAAGTGATTACCAAAGAGTGGTTAATAAAATAGTGTTTTTTTTTCAGGAGTATAGCAGCATCGTTCGTTGTGTACTGCAGATATAGTACCAGGTATGTAGCAGTAGTAGTTGTAGCAGCGTGGTACAGAGCTGTTATAATTGTGTATGGCAGCGTGGTATGCCTGGTACATACAGCAGTGGTAGCATAGCAGCATGGTACAGAGTGGTTATTGTATACAGCAGTACGGTATGCAGCAGTAGCATCATGGTGCAGACTGATGTATGGTATCGAAAAAAAGAAAAGGGGTGTACAGCAGTACATCGGGGTAAAGCAGTGAAAATATGGTCTGATACAATCGATGGCAAGCGAAAAAAAGAAAAGGGGATGGAACGGTTCAAAAAAATATATGTCCCCTGGGAATAATTATTTCGGGAAATACTGTGAACTCCTTCAACAAAATCGAGGGAGGCTCGCTGCTGGCGCCCCGGAACGCTCGACGCCGCTCTCTCCACCAGCCCGGCACCGACTCCGCCCGGACGAGGCCAGCCCCCCTCTCCGACCCTATCTCGCCCGGCGCCCGCCTCGCGTTTTGCTCGCCGGTCCTGTCGGCGGCCGGTCTAACGCTCGATCGGTGCCGTCGAGGGGACACCACAACGTTCTTCCGTAAAACTTCGATGTCCGAGAATATAATACCCGATCATGTCTTCGCTTTTGAGCCCGAACCGCCCTTATATGCCAACCACACACCGACACACCGCAACGAATGAACAGCAGCCGCAGGCAGCCGATGGCGCACGTCGTGCCCGAGCGAACGAGGGCCGCCGCGCCACCAGAAGACCGATTTCGCCCCTTGCGCACCCCAGCACACCCGCCCTCGGCGAAATCCGGGCCCGAAACGGCCCGGAGCGCTCTCGGCACGGCCCGCAGCAGACGTTCCTCCACACCAACTCCAAGTGAATAAAAGGACAACGTACATCAACACCCTACGCCCTACGCCGCCGTACATCATTCCAAATTATATATTCTCCGGTCCTTGGACCGGAGACTCAGCAAGCATAATCCCAAAAGTGAAGACCGATTTTCAAGATAATAGGCGTGGCAAAAGTTGCCCCAGTTTTCAAGTTACTCAGCGTGACAGAAAAGTGACCCCCTCTAACCACTCCACGGGTACCCCCTTGTCCCCTCGACCCTCAAAGCTCGTTCTTGGCGCACAGCAGCGGTGTCGCGACAGTTTTTGCACGCCTCGATAGCCAACCACACACCATGGGCCTCGGCCAAGTATCGGCATCTTGGTGAGCGCACGCCGAGCGCAGCAGCACGCTCGCCGAGCACTCCTCCAGCAGACCCTGAGAAAAAACTGCGACCACTGGGAGTTCCACATTTATTAATACTATTTTTGAATAGGGGGTGGGGGTTCCTGATGGCTGTGGTGACATGAAAGCAGGCCACAAGACGGCTGCATGACTTGAAAGCGCCACCACGCGTGTATGAGTACATGCCACGCCTCACCACCACCCCTCGGGAACACGCAATAGCGCGGGTAGCTCTATATCGGTATGCATCTGCCGTACGCAGTGTTTGTGTCATTGACCCTTGGACTTCTGGCGGCCATGGTCAACACAAAGAACAGGAGCAGCAGCGTCCTTGGACCGGAGACTCGGCAAGCATAATCCCAAAAGTGAAGACCGATGAACGCGCCCCCTGCACCGCGTCCCGTGTTCTCACAGCGGCAGCAGCGGCAGCAGCAGCAGCAGCAGCAGCAGCAGCAGCAGCAGCAGCAGCAGCAGCAGCAGCCTGAGGGAAGTGGTGTACCCCAACGCCGGGCTCTAGCTCGTGAAGGCAGTGGTGCCTAATTCCCATCGCGAGCGGCCCCCATCTGCTGTGGCTCGTGTCTCCGTAGGCCCTCATTGCCGGGGCGAGCGATCCTATTTCGGACCTATTAATAGTGGTACTCGCGAGTTGGATCCTCGCCAACTCCCGGGTCTTGTTTGCCGACCAACCTCAGCGCGTTCAATCAACGCCAACGACTGCGAACATACTTTTTATTTTTCGATCTCAAAAACGAAAGCACCGTCCTATGCAGTCCAATTGTGCAGTATACTCCGAGTATCGAGTGCATTTCGTACAGAGATGGCTCCTGGATTCGTGGGAACCGGGTACCCGGAGGCGGGTACACGGAACCGTCGGTACCGGTACCGTCCCGGTTCCATATTGATTACCCGCGGTACTGGGTATTCCGGGTACCCGGGTACCCGTTATTAGTTACGCTCCACGAAGCCCCCGATAGACAGCGCACAGCGCACAACGCACAGCAATCCTTACCTACCTTCACACAACACGCCATAAACACACCAGACCCCTACCAGCTACCAGCGGAATAGGGATGGCTCCCGGATTCGTGGGAACCGGGTACCCTGAGGCGGGTACCCGGAACCGTCAGTACCGGTACCGTCCCGTTTCATTTTTATTACCCGCGGTACTGCGTATCCCGGTACGCGGGTTTCCGGGTACCAGGGTCCCGGGTTTTTCGCATTTTTATTTATCGAGAGAGACGACATGAAGGCTTGTCCTCCCACCTTCTGCCTCACCACGCCTCACCACCCCGCCTGAGGACCGTTCACGCCGCTCAAACACAAGAGTGGAGAAAAATGACACGTAACCCCGGGTACCCGGGATACCCAGTACCGCGGGTACCCGGGACGGTGGTACTGGTCAAATCTCACCGAAGGCGGCACTGGTCCCGGTTCCAATTTTTGATCCGGGAGCCATCTCTAATTTCGTACCCCGAGTATATCGTCGTATGAGAGTACTGGCGACCTGAATACTCGGAGTACTTGGAGTATGAGCAGTACTGAAGCCTCAAATACTTGGAGTACAAGGAGTATCCGCAGTATCGGACCCCGAAATACTCCGAGTACAAGCAGTATATCGAGAGTGTTGATACCCGAAATAAATACTCCGAGTGCGAGCAGTATATCCCGGAGTATTGAACCCCGAAAGACTTTGTGAGTACACGAAGTACCTGAAGTATTTTATCTCCAATAATATACTTACTCACTAATATCTCCCCCAGGGATCCCTCATCCCTGGCCTCTCAGAGCTCCCACTTCGAACACCGCCTCCTTTCAT
Organism: Saccharina japonica; assembly: GCA_008828725.1. Lineage (NCBI taxonomy): Eukaryota > Phaeophyceae > Laminariales > Laminariaceae > Saccharina > Saccharina japonica. Next base: position 50,283 of record MEHQ01002459.1, read on the forward strand.
TACTTGGTCATCTCTTTGTTCCGTATATACTTTAGTTGCGAGAGGCTTCTTCCTCTTTCAGTTTTGGGTTCGTGCGGGTGCCCAGAGAGCACGGCAGCGCGGGCGAGCCCGGCACCATCGCCGGTATGGGAGGGCACTGGCCAGTAGAGGGGGGGACGGAAGGAGCGCGGTCGCCTTTTTCGTGGCTAGGCGTGGCGTGTCCATCGAGACACGAGGGAAGCATGAAGGGTCTTTGTCTGCGTTGCTGCTTGCTGTATCAATTCAGTATGTCATAATTATAAAGGTTTTATAACTGTAAACAAATATTCAAGCGGTGCTTATTTTTCGGAACACACACCAAATTGTTTAATCAGAGAGTGACAGCAAGGCGGTTTGAACACCATCATGCTCGAGCGGGCGAACGAGGGCCACGGTGAGCACCGAGCTTCACGCGATGCGGGCCACGGGGCTCACTGGGACAGAGAGGTAGTAAAGCTCGACCCGGGCCGAATCGATGGCGAGGTGATCGCGGGGTGGCTGGAAGCGTCGAGGGTGACAGAACGCGACAGCAGTCGTTTTAACTTTTTTGTTTTTTGAGCGGCGCGATCACGATACGAGTACGAGTTCGTATGTCATTCGAAGTGCTACTGCTGTTACTGCTGTTGTTGCTTGCCGTTTTTGTTCGAGTACGAGTACGAGTTCGAGTATAATACGAGTACGAGTACGAGAGTACGAGTACGAGTACGAGTACGAGTCGACGAGTCGAGTACGAGTCGAGTACGAGTACGAGTACGAGTACGTATGTATCATACGTCTTTCTCAGTTTTGTGGATTTTTTTGTTTTGCATTCTTCACAACTTGGCGACCGTGCTGGTGTTGTGCGTTTTCTCTTTCATACAATGAAGTATACCAGGTATACTCGTACAAAGTACGAAGTACTTCGTAGTCGTAATATTAATAGTGTTGTACTACCACACATACTCACGAAAAATGCACAGCTCACACACCCACAGCAGGCAGCGCAGCGCCGTGCCGTGAGCCGTGTCGCTGTACTTTCTCTTTCGAACGTAGAGCTTTGTCGTCATGGAGCATGGATCTATTGTGCACCCCGAGCATGTTTTGCATGCATGTCAAGTCCGCCGTTTCTTTGCTGCACCATGAACCTCTTGGCATTTTCAAGTCGCGGTGCCTGCACTACATCATGGGGGCCTCTTCTGTACCCCTTTCCTTGCGCGAGCGTAGCGGGTGGCGTCAGCCGCCCGCGAAGCGCAGCCCTTGTACTCCTTACTTTACTCCAAGATACTCGGAGCATCTGTGCAACATTGAAGACAACGAGGAACTACCCCTGAGCCCCCGGGAAAAACGCCGGACAAAGACTTGCAATTTGTTTTTCAGCACTGGGGACTACTGTCTACTGTATACTACTGTAGCAACGCGAATGATACTCATTCGATTGCGATACTAACACTGGACAAAACTTGCTCGATACTATATGGCCTATTCTCAACACCGTATTTTTTAGTAAGACCGGAGACTAGCAACGCGAATGTTACTCATTCGATTGCGATACTAACACAATACAGATATACGTGTTTGTTGATGAAGTGCGCCGTACGTATAATGTTTTGCCAGGTACCAGGTGTACATACCCCATTGCATCACGGACATGTTCGATTGTGTCCCATACGTGTATAGCACAATATACGAGATAACCAAGCCCAGGGCTCAGCGCCTGTCTGTGCTTGTTTAACAGCGAGACATTCGGCTTGTGCTTTGTCACTCTCGAGGGGTGAGGCTGGGCATTAGGCCGTCGGAGGACTCATCGTCAATAACAGAGAATAACTCGATACACAACCGAGGAGAGGGAAAACTTGATTCGTTTCCATATATACATACAGTACGTACATCAATACAATTCCTCTATACGGGTACTCGTAGTCGTATGATGTGAATGTACGTATCTACTGCGTACAGTACGAGTCGTATTCGTTTTTTGTTGGAATATTTGTTAATGTCGGGCCATTCGTCGCTGATTAATGTCGGTCCACTATGAATAATGTCGGATATGTCGGCCCGGACCGTCCACCAAAAAAACAAGTTATTTCATTTCCCAGCTATGAAATGTAGACCCTCCACTACTTGAAGCTGGTGCCTGTGCGAGTAAAAATCCTCGTAGCACTGCTGCTGGATGCATACAGCGTCCTGAAAGCAAGCAGTGGCCTGCGGTGCCATCTATCTCAAGCCATAATTACTGGATGTTGCCGAGTGCCCCTCGTACATCGTTCGAGCAGCGTCCTCAATCAGCGTACTCTCATTTGAGCCCCCCTTTTGCCAGACACGGTGGCAGGACCACTTGGCAATAAAAATACCATGTACCTTGCTGGCTAGCTGAACTAAGGCAACGGACCATCTGGATCCCATCACGGACACGAAAAAGTATTAAAAAAAATCAATCGCTTGATTTGATTGTGCTTTCCTTCGATCTTGAGAACTCGCTTTGTTGGGGCAGCCCCCCCCCTTATATCACAGATTAGCCGGGGAGCGTACACATATTATACTGTTCTGCGATATTACATAATATACGTGTTTGTTGGTGTAGTGCGCCGTACGTATCATGTTTTGCCAAGTACCAGGTGTACATACTCCATTGCATCACGGACATGTTCGATTGTGTCCTATACGTGTATAGCACAATATAGGAGATAGCCAAGCCCAGGGCTCAGCGCCTGTCTGTGCTTGTTTAACAGCGAGACATACGGCTTGTGCTTTGTCACTCTCGGGGGGGGAGTCTGGGCATTAGACCGTCGGAGGACTCATCGTCAATAACAGAGAATAACTCGATACACAACCGAGGAGAGGGAAAACTTGATTCGTTTCCATATATACATACAGTACGTACATCAATACACTTCTTTTATACGAGTACTCGTAGTCGTATGATGTGAATGTACGCATCTACTCTTAGATCTTGTGGTTTGCGTGTGTCAGCTCGAAGCTGGTGTACGCGCGGATTCGCTTACTGATGACCAGCAAGACACAATCCTGAAATGGAGGTAAGCGCGAAGCTCACTGTGAGGTGAGCTTGTACGAGAAGCTTCAAAGAGAAGAGAAGAAAATAAGATGATGAAGGTGACCCTAGGCCTTAGTTGATAATGTCCAGCAGACAATAGCTCGTGGAGAGCATGTTGTTGAAGAGAGCTGAAGAGGAGTGAAAGCGTGTGCGTGTGATGCACGTGAACTCGTATGCTCAATCCCGAAACAAAACAGAATACTCGTACGACCCCAAATAAGAAACCAAGTCATGATCCTGCGCTATTTCCCGAAGATGATATACCGGTCTTTCAGGGTATTGTACCCGACATGAATCATGACAGTCCCGTTGGTATATCCACCGCGTACGTACGTACGATACTTCTATGATACCCATGACAGAGCTTTGGCTACTGCACCTCTGGTGTGTACTTGTGTGTAGTTGGCTTACTGTACTGTCTTACGAGTAGCTACGCTATGCTATGATACTGCTGTATGTACCAGAGAACTTGGTATGTTTACGAGTGCATACAAGAACACAAGACCTGCTGTTACATACTGGCTGTTATCACATGACAACCGTGATACAGAACAGATCACTTACTCCTAGATGAGTAATGCCTACTGAGTAGTACGAGCTACTTTGTAGCAGATGACCCTGTGTTATCCAGCAGCGACTCTATGATACTGAATACTGCTATAATAGGTGTCATCTCTAATACGACCCCTCGGTGCGTTAACACATCGAACTGAAATGAATTTCGAAATTTAACTCTGCAACAATGTACTCGTTACTTCTGCGATACATGCCATACTTCCAAACATGCACACAACAACGATACCATAGTTGTTGCGGGGAAAATACTAAATATGCGTCACTGAGAGTTGACTCATTCTGCTACTATACCCGGGGGGTTATACAAAACAAGCTGATACAAAACATCCTGCTCTCCTACTGTACGCATTTCTGCATGTGTTATGCAAGCTTTAGCTGTCAGTCCATAACAATACTTGACTAATCAGACGTGACTATATTCCAGTCAGTTAAAACGACAATGGAATAGAAGATGTTAGTAATAGTCTAAAACAGTGAATCTGTTCATCATTCCGCAACAAGAATAGGAGTGAACAGCCCAGTAATGTTCCTGCCGCCCATAAAACAAACAAAGTAACACATGGACACTGCCAGCTGTCTAAACCTGCACCAAGACATACTGTTTTCAGAGAGAGATCACCCCTCGTGTATGCTAATCTCTCGTTCAAGTCCAGGTGGCGAGTTATCCTGCCATATATCCCGAAGCACTGGAGATGTCGTAGTTAAATTTGTTATTTCACTACCGAATCGAAAAGGCTAGTTCGACTTGGTTACAATGTACCCTTACTTGGTACTTATTGAATACGATATATCGCAGTCTTGCACAACACCGGTCTTTACTGCACTGTAGGGAAGATGGACGAGATACGCTACAAAACAACGTACGAACAAAAAACTTACAGTGATCAGTTCATTAAACAAGGAATTGAATATCCGCCCGTCCCGTACAAAAGACCATGAAACACTCTACAGCTTCGATAAAGAAGATCACGCATTTCACGTTTCCAGTGGCTCAACCTTGATGGTGCTGGGCTCGGCTCGTGTGGAGACGCGAGCCAGACACAGCTCTTGGGAAGCGGACACGACCCCTGGTGAAGCAGGCGGTGATGTATCAGCTGGTGCTCCGGTGAGCCGAGATGACGATGATCCAGCTGATGATCCGGAACTGCCAGATGATGACGATCCAGCTGATGATCCAGTGATCCCAGATGTCCCAGATGTTGGTGATCCAGTGACTCCGGACGTTGATGCTCCGATGAACCCAGATGTTAGTGCTCTGATGATCCCAGATGCGACTGTTCCGATGATACCAGATGTTGATGACCCAGTGATCCCAGATGATGCTGCTCCATGGATTGGGTGGCATCTTGGGTCTTCGTTGGGGATTTTGATTACCCAGTTTTCCTCCTCCGAGATCCGAAATGGGTCTCTATTAGTGAAGGCGAAATCCACACACGTGGCCGGAGGGTATGCCCCCGTTGTTCTCTTGGCGTGCCGCTGTCGAAGGTCTCCTCGTCGCTTGGATTGGGCCTCGTACTGACTGTTCCGTGATGCGGTGCCCCCGGTGTGACTCCAGCCGAAGAGGAAGATGCGAACCCGGACGAGGCAACAGGTGCGTCCCCGGGTGAGATGAAAGTTAGGACTCCTGATGATGGCGTTCCGGTCCCTGATGAGGAATCTTCAGCCCTTGGTGTTGGAGTTCCGGCTCTTGGTGAGGATACTCCAGCTACCGCCGATGACGCTCCGGCTATTGTTGTCGATGACTTGGCCTCGTCCAGAAGATTGCTTGCGTGTTGTTGCGGTCTGTCTAGGATGTGCTCTCGTTGGCGCTCCACCTCTGCAACAGTATCCTCTTCAGGCGTGCTGCCCTGGATTTGCGCACGTTGGCGTTTCATCTCAGAGACAGTGGCCTCCTCAAGCGTGTTGTTACCGCCCCTTAGCATGCACTTGTTATTGGCCACCAAATGGTCCGACGTGCCGCTGTCCACAACCATCGTGAACCTGTCGGCGTTGGGTTGGAAACCCCTTCCGCCGTTGCCTGTCACCAGTCCCTTTATGGCGTTAGTGACATTGCCGCTGTTGTTGGAAACCAAATCCCCCATGACGATAGGTATTTCTTGGCCAAGCGGTCTTGTTTGACGCCCGCAGTCAGTAGTCCGAATGCTGTTATCCCGACCCACGGCGAAACAGGATGCGCGACCCCGGGTGAAATAGAGAATGTGACTCCTGATGATGATGACACTCCAGCCTCTTGTAATGACGCTCCTGCCCCTGGTGAGGATACTCCAGCTCCCATCGATGACGCTCCGGCCGTTGTTGCTGACTGTCCTCCACCAATAGGTTGCTCGCGTGCTGCTGCGGATTGTCCTGGATTTGTGCAAGCTGATGGTGGTGTTGAGTCCCAGTCACAGTGATCTCCTCTGGCGTTTCGTTACTGTCCTCCGGCATGCACATGGTCACTATTGCAAGCGTTTGTCCATCTTGTTGGGGCATCCCGTCCTGTTGAAGCGTTGCTGTCAGGGTTACAGCGGGTGTTGTTGATTCCTTGGCCGCGCTGCTTCTTGCGTCTAGGGTCACCTTGAACGAGCACAGACTTCGGTCCCCCGGTTGCTGCTCCAGTTGTATGGCGGCGTCGCCTTTTCTCAGGTGAGGGTTCCCTGCCTCGAACGTGGTGGTGATACCCCGCTCCATTGCAGTAGTGGGAGAGAAAGAGTGTCGTCCCAGGCCTGACACGATTAAGCTGGGAAAGTGTGCTCGATGCGTTCCACCAGTTTGATCGGTGATGTGCCGTAGATGGTGCCGGTCATAGTCCCGAGCAGTTTCCTGTTGCCGGCGGTGACTATCGTCTTGGGCACGTTTCGCGGCGTGGGGTTCATCATGCGATCCTTCAACCCCGGGATCAGCTCGTCGTCCAGAAAATACTCCGTAGCGCCGCTGTCCACCAGCATCGTCATTTCGTTGCTGTTGGGCTGAAATGTCCGTCCGTTGGTCAAGGTCACGAACGCGGAACTCCCGCTGGCGGTGAGGGTCTTCTTTTCGTCAACCGTGCTCCTGTGGTTCAGCAGTTCCCATAGACCCCGAGCGATCGTGATGAAGCCGGTTACAACGATGGTGGTGATGCCAGTTGTTGTCCTGAGTGGCTCTTGGACCGCTGAGGGCCCGGGGTCTGCAGTGTATGTCTCCACCAGCGTTGCTGCTTCCTGTCGTTTGAGCAGGAAGGTCTGTGCAGCAGTAATGCCCGTGAACAGAAAGCCCCCGTCGAAGTCGTGGCCGAAGCTGAGTTCCGATTTCTTGGTATCTCCATCGGGGTTATGGTGGCTGTGGGCGCGGGGCCCCTTGTGCCTAGCACTCGGAGTCAGAGTGTGTTGTCGTGTTTTGGTGTGAGCACCACGTCTGTCCGGTGTCGCGTCCAGACTCAGCCTTCCCCCCGGAGTGCTTCTTGGTCTTCTCCTGCTTGAGTACCAGGAGTTGTGCCGGCTTCTCAGTGAGCAAGTATAGTATGATGTAGAGGTCCTGTGAAGCCTTGTCGTACGTTGCCTGGACGTGGTCAAGCGTGTGGGGTGCAGTCGTTGTTTCATCGGTCGTGGACCTGGTTGGGGTGGTGATACCCGCTGGCCTGCGGGTTCCCTTCATGATGCTGACGAGGTCCTTGCGGTTCATGCTCAGGATGAGTCAGGTCTCCTTCCGCCAGTCCTTGAAGTCTGTGGGTTTTTTGCCGCTGAACTTGAGTTTTAGGCCCTTCATGGTGTGGGCGAGGCTATTATTGGAGTCCCCCATCGTGGCCGCTCGTATCGTTGTGCGGGCAGTGCCGAAACTTACAGCAATAGGCTATACTACCTTGTCTATTTTGTCGTTGCTCGGGCAATACCGAGACTTACAGCTGTAGGTTAGACTATACCTTGTTCCTGTTATCGTTGCTCGGACAATGCCAAGTCTTACAGCAGTAGGTTAGACTATACCTTGTCCCTGTTATCGTTGCTCGGGCGATACCGAGGCTTACAGCAGTAGGTTAGACTATACATTGTCAAGAGTCTCCACGATGTACGGGAGGCTCCTTGCGAAATCAGAGTTCCTTTAACAGACGGCGGAGCCGTCGGGAATTGCTTCTATACGGCTGTTGCTTGGGGCTTCCAAGGCTAACGATTCACGGTATGAACTACGCTAAGCAGAGCACCTAATCTCAGAGAAACTGAATTATGTTGGAGGTGCTACAGCATACAGCAGATATTCGACGTTTTGTCGAGATGTTTAGTCCGTCTATAAAACTAAACGTAGCAGAAGTCAGGGTTCCATTAACAGACGGCGGTGCAATCGGGAATTGCTTCTATAGCGCTGTTGCTTGGGGCTTCCGAAGCTAACGATCCACGGTATGGACTACGCCAAGCAGAGCTCCTAACCTCAGCGGTACTGGGTTGTGATGAAGTTACTGTCAGACGGCGTACAGCAGTAATACTCGACGTACGGTCAAGATTTTTAGTCCACGTCTGAAAAACTAAACGTAGCGGAGGGTTGAAAAGGTGCAACCTCCAATCCACGCGGAGATTCTCTCTGGGTATCGCTATCACACGCAGTTGTAGCAGTTACAACAATGTCCGTAGGATCCTCTTCGTAGACGCACGCAGTAAAAGCTATACCGCTCTCTCTCGCGTTTATGCAAATACTCGATGTTTTCACTCGAGAATATCTGTCGTTGAAACAGCAGTAGCGAATTATTCGTGTTCGATTTAGAAGACTCCGTGATTTGTATACGCGCAGGTGCTCGTACTCTACCAGCAGTATAGCAGCAGCAGCAGTGCAGCAGCAGTATCGCAGCAGCAGCAGTGCAGCAGCAGTGATGGTGGTAGGAGTCTAGAACCGACTCGTCACGTACACACGAAGTAAATCGATTTCCACGTATCCCGCCCCGCTGTAGTTACCCCGCGTCCGCGTCGTACTCGTATTGAATACGTACGTAGTCGAAACGAATAAACACCGAAATTCCGCCGCACGACGAATACGTATCATACGAGTACTCGGTTTTTGTTTTTTTTTCGTCGGGAGGTTGAAAGGATACAGGCCCCAACAACGCAGTAAAAATCTCTCTGGGTATCGCTATCTTAGACGGTGCAGTTAGATTGCAGCTCTGTGTAGGACCCACTTAGACGCTCGCGGTACCCTGTGCCGCGCTTCACTCACGTTTGGCTTCCAAGTTGGTGTCCTCTCCTCGTACTTGTGAAGAAGTTCTTCGGCAGTAACTGTTGTACTCGTAGCAGCAAACAGCAGATATCTTGATTTTGAGTCTTGAATCAGTTCTCCTCCTCCTGCCCTGAAGCTTGCAGCTCGGGGTGGAGGTCTTGTATGATACCGGTACTACACTACTGTAGTAGTACCGTAGGATACAGCAGTACCCAATCAGTCCTCCTGCTGTGAAGCTAGCTCGGGGTGGCTGTTTTGTACGATACCTGGTACTGCACTACTTTGTAGTGCCGTAAGATACAGCAGTACCCCAGTACGAGTACGATACAGCAGTAGCAGTAGTACCGTGGCACCAGTACTATTGACTATTCGGAGAAACAATTTTTGAAATAGTTCTCGTGCGAACAGTCTTTTGGGTTCCACAGATCTACGTTGAGTTCTTGTGACGATATTGTCGAAATAAATTTTCCTGGGTCCTCGAGGAAATTTGAAGTTCAGAGCTCCGACGTGATGGTGCTCTCTGGGTGTCTCTGTCGTGGGAGTTCTACTACAGGTGAGTAGTAGAGTCTACGCAGGACCCTCTTAGATGTACGCGGTACCCGTACACCGCTTGTCACTCACGTTTCGACGAAGTAGACCTGATATAGACCTTTGATGTTTGATTCTTCTCGTTTTGTACTCGTAAAAACAAATGAAGAAGAAGCTCCCCAACGGAAACAGCAGCAGCAGGTGTTGATCGTGAAAATACCCCTCCTCCTCTTGCTGAATGCGAATAGAGCTCGGGGTGGTGATCTTGAACCAACGTGCCCGAGCTTGCCGTGCTTACGCGATACGAGCGCTCATAACCTCTTAGATCTTGTGGTTTGCGTGTGTCAGCTCGAAGCTGGTGTACGCGCGGATTCGCTTACTGATGACCAGCAAGACACAATCTTAAAATGGAGGTAAGCGCGAGCTCACTGCGAGGTGAGCTTGTACGAGAAGCTTCAAAGAGAAGAGAAGAAAAGAAGATGATGAAGGTGACCCCAGGCCTTAGTTGATAATGTCCAGCAGACAATAGCTCGTGGAGAGCATGTTGTTGAAGATAGCTGAAGAAGAGTCAGAGTGTGTGCGTGTGATGCACGTGAACTCGTATGCTCAATCCCAAAACAAAACAGAATACTCGTACGACCCCAAATAAAAAACCAAGTCATGATCCTGCGCTATTTCCCAAAGATGATATACCGGTCTTTCAGGATATTGTACCCGACATGAATCATGACAGTCCCGTTGGTATACCCACCGCGCACGTACGTACGATACTTCTATGATACCCATGACAGAGCTTTGGCTACTGCACTTTGGTGTGTACTTGTGTGTACTTGACTTACTGTACTGTCTTACGAGTAGCTACGCTATGCTATGATACTGCTGTATGTACCAGAGAACTTGGTATGTTTATGAATGCATACAAGAACACAAGACCTGCTGTTACATACTGGCTGTTATCACATGACAACCGTGATACAGAACAGATCATTTACTCCTAGATGAGTAATGCCTACTGTGTAGTACGAGCTACTTTGTAGCAGATGACCCTGCGTTATCCAGCAGCGACTCTATGATACCGAATACTGCTATAATAGGTGTCATCCGTAATATCTACTGCGTACAGTACGAGTCGTATTCGTTTTTTGTTGGAATAGTTGTTGGTGTCGGGCCATTCGTCGCTGATTAATGTCGGTCCACTCTGATTAATGTCGGATATGTCGGCCCGGACCGTCTACCCAAAAAGCAAGTTATTTCATTTCCCAACTATGAATTTTACACCCTCCCCCCTGGCAGCACAATTATGAGATAATACATTAACACGGGGCAGCTACGTGCAGCAGCACAGATATCTGCCTGCTATATATACCATCGGTCGAGCCTGGAAGCTTGCCACACCACCCCCCATATCTGGTTTACTATCGTCGACAGTCGTGACATGTGTCAAGTTCAAACTCCTGCCACCCCCCCCCCCGCTCCACTTCCCCTCGGAAGAGATGCGTAATGGGCAAATGACAAGGTACTGTACTCGCGACGCCAGAAAAAAAGGCCTGCTCTCCCCCCCCCCCCCCCCCCCCGCCGAACCCCCAGTTTCACAACACAAGGGAGGGCAATCAGTTAAGCATCGGCACAGAAACTGAAACCCTTCGACTTAATCTGACATCTCACTGACGTCGGCAGTCGATATTCAGCTGCCTGCAACACACTCTACCTAGTAAACCACTAGATGTCGCCAATCGACGAGCGGAATGCAAACCTCTGGATCAACTGCCTCTTCAGCAAGGCATGCCGGGGTTCCTTTTCCATTTTCGGCGTGCCCCCCTTCGCCCCAACAGAGCTGAGGTCGATCGAAGGCTTGCACACCCAGGGTTCGTGCATCCCAGCGCTTGCCGTCCACTTCACGCCAGCCTCCAGTTGGTCCATGCCGTCGAAGGTGTGGAGCATGTTGTGCAGGATGCAGCAGGTGAAGAACACGTTGTCGATGTCCTTCTTGTTGTTGTAGGGGATGCTAAGCTTGAGGGTCCTGAAGCGCTCCTTGAGAATGCCGAAAAAGCAATCCACGTCCTTGCGGACACTCTCCAGCATCGCCGAAAAGGCTGCGTCGTCGGTGTTCCCTGTGCACTTCGTGGGCGCCATAAGAATGACCCACTGGGCGCATTATACAGACGTGAGACGGGGAAACGACGAGTATTAAGCGGTGACATTCAACCACACAGTATGAAACCACTGTTTACCGTACAACTACCCCGCTCATCGCATTGCACTTCAGGGTATCATTTTGTAGAAAATAAATTAACTACACCAGACCAGTAGGTTGCGCACCGCACCTTACGATCTTGGAAAATGTATCACGGCAGCGCACAGAATGACACCGAGTGGTTTCGAGCGATATGAACGACGCAGTCCAACTCCTTGAAACAGGTTCCAACTGGCCGCTACGAGCGAGTCATACGAGTAGTCAGAACGAGGTATATCATCATAATCAAAAGGGCTAACAAACAAATACCCGTACAGGTGCGGTACGCTGCAACGCATATCATACCGATACCAACGTTCAACACTGTATTTTCGCGGTATTTAATTCAACCGCGTGTATTCCTACCAGTGCGTACCGTAAACAATTCTGCACCGAACACGAAGGCAATGCCGCATCTGGTTCAAACAACAACCTACTATGCCCGTTTCGATGCAAACATGTATGCTAGTTTGAAGAGTGCGATGCTGCCCAGTTATGATGTGTCCTGGTTAGTTTTAAGCGAGGACTTTGACGGTGTTGCACGGAGCCGTGGTGCGGTATTTCTACTTGCACAACCCTACGGTACGGTGCGGTGCCGAGTTTAGGTTTTGATGATTGTGCGGGGCGGCGCGGCGCGGACATGCGCTAGGTTTTCAAGCGGTGTGGTGCGGTCGGACGTACCCCGATTAAAAGTGCTCCGTACCCACGCCGTAGCACAATACTTGAAAGACCTTACGGCAAAAATGGGGTTCGGTGCCACCGCTGTTTTATGTTTGTAATGGTACTGTGCGATGCGATGCGGATTTTAGTTTTGACTCGCGCACGGTCTGCTGCGGGGACGGGGGGGGGGGGTATTTCGTAGAGAAAACCATGCGGTGCGGTGCGGTTTGGCAACACAGCACCGAATCGCGCACCGCACTGTAAGAAACAACCGCACCGTCAAACGGCCTTCGTTTTATATGTAGTCGTCACACATTCCTCGTTTCTAGTGGTTTGGAGCCTGTTCTGTGACCATAGGCTGTGTTTTTGGCGACGACTTAACGTTTGTACAAAAACTAACACTGTACCTGGTACGATAGAACAACAATACAGCGCATTTCACCGCGCGGACACCCGAAACATCCGAAGTGCCCGTGTACGCCAAACAAATCCGTGTGTTCAGAACCATGTGGGAAAACGTTCACCGACGGGTACATGGACTTCGCAATGGATGATCCTTCGAGAGCAGTACATGTCACTTGCGGAAGAGCCTGCCTATATGTATAGTTATGTTTGTGAAATTTTCGCACTTTTCGCAACTTTTCTCTCCGCGCGAGCGCTTTTCGGCAAAACGCTAAGTACCCCGACACGGGAGGCCCGGCCGGACACATTGGTCGAGGTTTGGGCTCGATCCGAGCTCTGTGGCTCGCGTGGCGGGCGCTCGAAGTTTTTTTTCCCGCGGGAGTGGATAAGCCGATTTCCCGGGTTTCGCTGCGTGAGGCCCTGTTTATGTTCAGTCGTGCGTTTTTTGTGCGTTTCTTGCCGAGAGCACGGGGAGCACACACGAACAACAGCAGCACCACAGAGAGCGTGTTACAAACAGTACAACCTCAATGTTACAAACCTGCTGCCCAGCAGCAGCAGCAGCAGCAGCAGCAGCAGCAGCAGCAGCAGCCATTACATCATGCATGCGCGTGCCTCAGATCCGTGCTGTACCGTGACGAGTTGCTTTTGTCGAAGCCTGCGATTTTCCGAGTCATGGTATAATACCTGCAGATCGATGCTCATGTACGAATCTCTCCGCTGTCCCGAAATGTAAGAATTTTGTTTGTTTAAAACTATATATAAACTGTCGTTACTTTTCCGGGCAGAGTGATACAACACTGTGCGCCTCGAAGGCAGACCTGTGATGTGCTCTGTTGTTGTTACGAGCTACGAGTAGTTTTGCTTTCATAGGAGCCAGCAATCCGTCACCAAACGACACCACCACCACCACTCTTCTACCCGCTGCTGCTGTTGATGTTGCTGTAGTGCTGTGGCTAGCTGTGTCTATCGGAGCCTACCGTCCATAATCCACACCATCTATCTACCCTTTTCTGTTCTGCTGCTGTGTGTGTAACAGAGCCACGCCCACTCTGACCGGAAATTAATGACCGCTTTTGAATACCACGATACATCACACAACATGCAACGAACACAAGCAACGCCACAGCCCCGGCTAGAAGCACAAGCAGCAGACGTGACTGTGGCGGATCCACCGTATACTGCTGTGGCTATTAATTAGTGGTTGCTTCATCGCAGCAGGCTTGCATCCGTCATCAGGCACCACCATCTCTCTCTCTTCTGCTGCTGTTCTGTTGTTGCTTGCTGCTGTGCTTGCATCATGTATGTGCGACCTGTCGTGTGGCTGACGCGGGCCGCGACAAATAATCGTGTAGTACAGGAAAATGTATCTTTGAAAGTATAGGCAAACGGTCACCATGCACGATTTTATGCTTGAAGGCTTGAGTTCGATCCTTGGCGATGACTCTGGATACTTTTTTTTTTTTGTATTGTACGTAACCCAGACCCCCATAATATAAGACAGGAAGCACACAAAAACTAAGTGGATTTCTTAGGCAGGTATACAATATGATATGCGTATGATACAATCTCGCATGCTGTTGTTTTTATATTAATAGTAGGTTTTCGATTCGCCCTTGCGCCACTCCCCCAGGCACGTCCCGGAGGGGAACCTTGTACTTTGTATCAATGATTTCTCGCTACTAATAGGAGCCATACGTGCGGAATATATACTCTGCGGTGTACACAGTCTTCTACAGTATTTGCTTCTATAATGGAAGTGGGTGGAAACTTCCATGGAAGCTTCCACCACTCCCATGGAAGCTTCCACGGAAGTACTTGGAAATTTACATGGAAGCTTTCGTGGAAGCTTCCACCGCTTCCATGGAAGATTCCATCACTTCCATGGAAGCTGCTTCCATTCGAGCTTCCACGGAAGCAGTGGAAGCTTTCACGAAAATGTTTGAGTACTTCCACGGAAGCTGTCGCCATCCCCGTGGAAGCTAATTCCATGAAGCTTCCGGCTACTTCCATGGAAGCTTTCTTTACCACTTCCATGGAAACTTCCATAACCTAATTCCATGGAAGCTTCCACCACTTCATGGAAGCTTTCAGCTACTTCCACGGAAAACGCTTATGGAAGCTTCCATGTCCTCCATGACTTCCATCGAAGCTTGTATCAGCTTACGCGACGTCCATCGAAGCTTTCAGAAGCTTTCGCAAACCCCTTGTGGATGCTTCCACGACTTCCATGGAAGCTTCCACCGAGCTTCCACAACTTCGCCGGAACGTGTGGGGTGGGCTTTTGAAAGCTTTGAAGGAAGGTACATTTTTGCTTGGAAGCTTTGACGGCCGCGAATGTTTGTATAATCTTCGGTGGGATAATACGTCCTTATGCATACAGCTAACAGGACAGGAACCCGCCTTGTTTGCGTCTTTTGAATCCGAGAGCTATACGTGGCCGATTGCCACAAACTCGGCGTCTACAGAATAGACCGAGCTTGGGCTAACGAGTGTCCATACTCAAGGTGGTGTCGACTGGTGAGTATTTGTAAATTATAAAAGTGACGCGCGCTATGAAAGAAGTAGGACTTTTCAAGGAAACGTTTTATGTATGACGGTGCTCCTTAACCCCAAATCCCCAGTACTTCTACATTCTTGGGTTATGGTTAAATTCCACTGTATACTTAGGCCGTCGTCTTGTTCACCGTGTATTTAGCATAATTTGTTTCAATCAAAATCTGTATATGACTAGCTTTTAGTATAAAGCTCCTTAAGTGAGGCGCCCCAGAAAAACATGGTGCACCTCTATCGTAGCATGCATCAGGTACCAGACGGTGAAACGGGGGGAGAGGTCGTTCTATCGTTGACCTTGAAAGTAGATGTTTGGGTGGAATCATAACATTTGAAGGCTTGCTAGAATGGTTGATTCTGATTGCGAGAGCTGTACGTTAGACAAGAAGGCCTGAAGACTGAAGACTCAGCCAATAGCGACGAATGTAACTGTACAAACTCGCCTTGATTCGGCAGTTGTCAAATCACTGTCGGCCTTGTGTAATTAAGCGTTTCCACGCCCTCAACTGAAGGGAAGACAGGACGCCGTAGAGACGCCGTAGAGCGCCCATTGACTGTGTTTGGAAATACCCTTTACACGACGGTTTACACAAAGCTCATAGATACAAATATACTCCCTTCGTCTTGCCTATCGCCACCTTCCCCCCCCCCCCCAGAAATTAATTAAACTAATTGAAGCTGTCCTCAACACGCAAGTCCGCCTCACAAGCGGTTCTTAGTAGGATACAGCCCACCCTTCTTGCGACTCGCCCAACACCTCACAGCGCTTCGCGCTTGGTGCTAGCGATGCGTGCCTGGTCGGTGAAAACCGACATGCTCCGTCCCAGCGTTGTAAGGATGCGAGTGTCTATGGTCATACGACTACGGCCATGCATGATAATTAAGTAGCCCCCCCTCCCCCCCCGATCAAAACCTCCCCCGATCGGTGTATGCAATGTCTACCTTCTCCGTGTTTAATATTGTATACGCACTGTTGTCTCTGGAGGTGGCTACAACATTTAAAACATGTGCTTAATTCGTAGATTTGCTCCATATCAACGCCCCCTTCACAGACGCTTCTTAGTTTGATGCAGTTCAACCTTCGTTCGGCTAGTCAAACACCTCACGGCGGTTCGTGCTAGTTGTAAGTAACGTATGTTTGGTCGGTGAAAACCCGACGTACCCCCCACCCAAACCCGCCGAAAACGACGTAGCTCGGTTGGGTTTTCATCCTTTAAATGCGGTCCTCGCTAGTGATGAGGTGGAAAAATGGTTGAAAACAGCCACAACTCTTTACGCTTTTCTGTCGACTTGGCGTATTCAGGCATGTTTGTCGTAACTATGTTCAACGCGATTCCGTGTAGCACGAGGTCGGGGATCGAGTCACGTATCTTGATGCTTCCGTGCCGTCGCGTGTCCAGACGGATGTCTCTGCCGTTACAAGCAGCCCTTGCACAATCCGATTTATGCGGTCTTAGTTTGGATGATTGCGTGCGACTGCAGGTAACATTGTAATAAACACGCACACCGTAGGAATGGGCTCCTTTGAAGGTGTTCGTCGTCGTGTCATGACGCCTGCTTTGTAACAAGGCTTTTCTAGGCGTAGGGGGTGGGGGACGAAGGTGCTATTTACACACCCCTCAGTCGTAGTGTGTACTGTGTTATAGCGGTAGGTGCTTGCATGGTGGTCCTACAATAAAGTTGTGCTTTTTGGGGGTGGGGCTAAGGAGTTAAAATGTGTTTATCAAACGACGACGTTGATATCCGGTTGTTGTTGCAACAGGTCTCATAGTGCTCACTAAACTCGAACTGCGGTAAATACACGAAGTGTCGGACGCTGGCCATTTACGTTCCTTCTGCGGTCGCCACCTAGGTTGTCGTGGTTATGTAAAAACAAGTCGGTCCTTTGGAGAGGGGCGGCGGGTTGGGGGTGGGGCAGTACGATTATACATCATTTGCATAGGATGGTTTGGCGTCAGTTGTTTCCAGGGGTTGCCGAGTTCGCTTTGGCTTAAATATTACTCTATCGTCTATATCGGCGCCTGCGTGATGGCGGTTGTGTAAAACCGTGGGAAATTTGGATGGGGGGGTGCGGTCGATTAAACGGTGGTTTGGTGCGAGGTGGTGGGGGGCGGTGTATTGTGTGCCTACCCCGGAAGCAAAAGGTTGATGCTGGAAGGGGTTGATATAGATGTGTGCATGCCGCTGCGTTGATTTCCTTGTGTTTGGTAGTTGTCAAAGAGAGATTATTCGTGTTTAGGTGAAATGCATTTCTGTACGCTGGGAGGGGGCTGGGTAGTTGTTTTACTGTCTTTTTAGTGTTCTAATGCGGTCGGCGCTTGTGTTGTTGCCGTTAAGTGGTGGTCGTTAGGGAATAGGGAGGGGGAGGGGGGGGGGTGTTTTTTTTTTCAAAACTTAGGTCATTTGGGCCATGAACGCAATGTACGGTAGAGCTGACACCTTTTGTGTTATGACGGTGGTCACTTATATAGCTCGAGACAACACTAAAATATGTATTATTGTGTGTTGAAACAAACTACGCGATGAACAATCCCATGGATTAACCTAAACAAGTTGTAAAACAAAAACGGAACTACGACGATGATGGGACACGGAGCCCCGTCATTCCGAAACCCTCCCAGCCAACAAGTGCTACTTATATCGTAGCACGCATCCAGGATTCTTTGACGCCGCTTTGGATGACGATTTGCTCCGTTGTGTCCATGAATGCCTGCGGGGTATGGCGTAGTGGTGTCAGACTAAACGACCGGCAGTTGCGATGGGTTATATTGGGTTCATACCTCCACGTGGTATCCATGATTGACCTTTTTCTTGGCTACTGTTGATGCGATGTGCTCATGTCTACGTTAAGCACGGGGGGAGGGTGTGAAAATGATGGTTGGGAAATGGAACCACTTGCTTATTGGGTGGACGGCCTGGACCGTATGATCCGAAAAAAATAATGCGTGCAATCAAAGTGATCCGCACGCACAATGAACAAACATACGTACGCACCTGGAAAATCTGCCAAAAACGTAACATAATCTCTTGGATACGCTGTACGCAGATAAGCACAGGCACGGTACGCAGATAGATACAGTGTGATAAAATACCAGGTGCGTCGTATAAAGTAGCGGTGCCATCGTCAGGCATGAGCTTTGCTCGTCAGATAGGCTCTCAGATAGGCTCTCTCGGAGGGTGGATGTCTCATGCACGCGGGAGGAGAGACCACTCAGCACAGCGACGGACTTCTTGACGTGCGTCAAGCTTTTGTGTATTTATCGGGGGAGGTGTGGTTATTACCGCAGCCACTCCTACTACCATGCACGTTGTATTTTTTGTAGGTGATGCGGTGTCTGATTCTTCCTTGTCTTTGTACGTATATGTCGTACACCATTCTTCACTACGCAGCCGACGACGGTATCTCGGGACATACTGCTGCTGCTGTAAACCAGGTATGTTTCCCGTGGTTTTGAGTCACAGAAACAAAGGGCAACCACGCGGTGCTGTGCATCAGAACATCGAGAGGGGGAACAGGGCTTGTCTCGCGTGTGTTCGCTATGCCGCCAGTACAACTACCAGCTGTTGCCTTATATATCGCCCGCAGCATGCACGATGCACGACCTGCAATTTAATCGTATGGGACGCAGTGCCTTTCTGATGGGCGGCTCAAAAATGCGGCGGATCACCCCAAAATCGGACACGGATTTTGAAAAGTAGCAAAAACAAATCATGACTTGATTTCACTGTAGTTTCCTTCAATTCTTACAACTAGCTGTGTTCGACCAGCTCCCCCCTTGTATCACAGATTAGCCGGTGGTAGCAGTCGGCATTTGAGTGGTGGTGATTGAGTAAACAAAATGTATGCCTTAAACGTTCTTGTAGTTTACTGTTTGTTGTTGCAGCGGGTTTGACGACATTCGCGTATAATAAAGTGGTCGCCGGTGGGAGGGGGCTGTGTTTTGTTTGTTATATGTTCGTGTCTCAACAAGGTGGCCTGGGCTGCCCTTTTAAAGTCCGGTTACAGTCGGCGCTTGCGTAGTTGCCAATACGCAAGGAGTGTCCGTCGGGAGTGAGTTACGGCAGAGGTACTGTCTTGGTGCTTTTAAGACATGCCGTAGACTCCATTGCCGCTTTTTCCTAGTTAGCGGGGATGGCGTAGTTTTGTCACACGTGAATACCGCGCCTTGCACTCTTCTGTTGACGTCGATGGTTGAGTGCTGACTGCAGAAGGGGGTGCGGGGTTAAGTGTGTTGCGACACATTCACACTAAAAAGGGGATTCGCGTAGTTTAGGCGTCTTTAACTGGAGGGGAGGGGTGCATAGTGTGTTCGCACCAAAGGCGCATCCTTGCTTAGCTATTGTAGCCATGTCGCTTTGCTGTGGCAGGCAGTGCGTGCATCATGGCGAACAATATGGGGAGAGGGGGGCGTTGGCAATTGTGATGCCCCTAACCAACATCGTCGCGGATTGGTGCCATGAATCGTGATTGCCGTTGATTCGTTGGCGCTACTCGTAGAGGACAGGGACCGCCTGGGAAGCGCTGGCGTGTTGTTTAATTGACTCCCACACCATGTACCGTGGGGCTGCGTTTTAGGTGGAGTTGGTTACGTAAACGGTGGTCGTTTGGTGGGGGTGCGGGGCGGCGGATATTGTTGTGAGTTGGTCTCCATGCAGTTGGTTGAACAAGTGTTATGTTCCGTTGCTGCGGTAGGTTTCTCGTTTGATTCGGCCACATTAATTGTGGACGCTGAGAAGACAAGCGTTACGTTGTACATTGGAGTGTTCTCGTGTTCCTGCGGTGGGCTCTACTACGACGAGACGGTGCGATAATTGTTAATGTACATGCCGTTGACGGACTGTCGTGTTGTTCCCTTGTTGTTGTCTGCGTTTGCGTGGCGGCGGCGAAGCGGGTGTCCTTAAGTTGGTGGATGAACCCTCCAGGATTGAGAGGATTTGGCGACGTTGTAAGGTGTCTGATTCCGCGAGGTTAAGGGGAGGAGGCGCCTGGTAGACCGCAACACGATTCGCGTTGACGTCACGACATAGGGGAAGTAGGCTAGGTGCTTCCGGTGATGTGGGGCGGGTCGGGGAGGGGAGGGACTGTACGGTCAACGGCGTTTTACGTTAGCAACCTCAATCGATGTAATTTTGTCTCTTACGGGCGAGTGTACGTTTTGTGCTGTGACAATGACATGCAGGTGTATATTCATAATATTTCAGGGCTAAGAAGGTTGTGCGGTAAGTCTACCCATTCATTGCTTACTATTGCCCTCCAACATGTGTGTTATCTATCGATACGTACTTCTACGAAACGCTATCAGCCATTTATAAATCTCGTCTGTTTCGATTTTGTATGTCGCATCCATATCTATTCGTTTGAGCAGCACAGAATCACTTCGAGGCAACATCAACAACAATCAATGGCGTGACAATATTATGGTTAATGTAGAACCAATGTATCATACGTAGACTGCCTGCTGAACTTGAAACGCAAATTCAGTACAACTTGAACGTCGACTAAAAACGTTTAATGTTAAGCGTTCCAGGAGAAACAGACCTTTTCCCATGAGTTGTACATCGGCTTCTTTATGGAGAGTCTACCGTACATAGAGTGCTTACCAGCACAGCTCCCATATTGTATTACTCGAAGAATACTTTAATGGAAGGTTTTCATTTACGGCTAACTAGTAAACCGGCTTCAAGGTCTTTCAAATAAGCTAGTTGTGTGCGTCTTTCTACGAGCTAGCTGCTTCCTCCTTAGGTCTGGTGTATGAACAAATCCATGTAGTACGTACAACTTATTTAATTGTAGTTTCTGAAAAGAAACGTACATGAACACAACAATGCAAGTAAAACTAGTTGTGTAATTCAAATAAGCTCAGAGAAGGCTGGTTTCGATGCTTCTCACTCTTCCTTACGTAGAAACCTCTGGTTTGATTAATTCCGTGGAAGATTCGAGATACGTACATCTTTCCGTGCAAGTTTCGATCTGTTTCCGAAGAAGGCAGGATAATTACGTAAATAAGTATGGAGTACGTGGAAGCGCATGGAAGCGAGTGGAAGGAATGCTACACGTAAAGCAGTCGAGGTAAGCGGAAGTAGATGCAACCCCATAGACGATCGTGGAAGCCCGCGGAAGTATCGTGTAAGCCCGCGGAAGTAAAATAATCTCCTTGGACGCTTCCATGGGATGCTTCTGGAAGCGTCGACGGAAGTTTCCGCATGAAGCTTTCGTGGAAGCTTCCATTCCCACTAAATCCGCCGTGGAAGCTTCCGTGGAAGCATCCGTGTACTTCCGCGGAAGCAGCTTCCATGGAAGCTTCCATATAAGCAGTGGAAGCAGTGGAAGCTTCCATGGAAAAAGTGGAAGCTTCCACAGACAGCCTCGAGGGCGTGGGAGTAAATTATAATGAATGGAAGTTCACGGAAGTCAATGGAAGTAAATACTTGTACGCGGAAGCTTCCATGGAAGCTTCCACTTGGTACTTCCACGGAAACTTCCACTAGTAACTTCCACGGAAACGTCTGGCTTCCATGGAGGTGGAAATTTCCATGGAAGCTTATGGAAGCTTCCACCACTGCCATGAAAGTCGTTGAAGCTTCCACCGCTTCCATGGAAGCATCATTGACTTCCATGAAAACTTCCATCAAGTTGTGGAAGCTTCCATGGAATTGGTGGAAGCTCCCATGGAATTGGTGGAAGCTTCCATGGAAGCGGTGGAAGCTTCCATGGAAGTCGTGGAAGCTTCCATGGAAGTTTCCATCTACTTCCACGAAAAAAGCAAATCATGTACATGATGCGTTGCATGCCTAAGTCTCACCTCGTGATACCCGTTGTCGACAAGCAAGTAGTATCCCTTCCTCGTGATCCAAGTCCCATCCACCATCCTGAGCTTGAACACTCGGTCTCTGTACGCCGGGTTCTCCCGAATAATCCGAACCGCGTCGTCGTAGCGGATGATCGTCTTGTGGTTCGTAGCGCCGGTGAAGCCCTCGGTTACGGCAAGGGCCCGTCCTGAGTGGTTAACCGTCACTTGGTAAGCGATGGTTGGGAATCCCTCCTTGCCGGTTTAAGAACGGCCAAGGTTGAACGGGCATATGCCCCAGCGAACGTTGGTAACATCTGTCGACCCCATAGCGCCCGTAAACCCCATCCTGTTGTACTGCCCCATGACGTGGTCGAGGTATGTTCCTTGCGGGAGGTAGATATGCTCCTCGTACAGCTCGAAAGCGAAACTCTGTCAAAAATTGTGGAACGTCGCTTGTGCTGTCTGCTCATAAAATACATCTTCTGGGATATGTCGTCGAAGCAGTTTCCCCTGCCCAGTATTTGCAGCGATGCCAACACCTGCCACGTTTATGTTGCGGAACGCCGTCAGCTATTAATACTACAGCAGCAGTGTGTACATCTATTGACGTATATACGCATAGATACCAGAAGGGTTTCAAGCTGCCAGCATGTGTTTCATATAATAGGTGCAAACCTGTCGTTTAGGTGAATTAGTGGGTAATTGAAGGCATGCCACGAATCCGCACGGGTGATGGGTGTGCTGGATGCTGAATGTCGACGGGTATGTATGTACAAAGAACGGTTTACAGTAATGTGAAGACACACACAAGCGTACTCGTATTAATGTACCAGGTGCAGGAGCAACATGATACGGTTATTTTTTAATCTATGGTGTAATACGTACGAGGGGGCAGCAACAGGGCAGGTGGGAGCACGTGGCGTAGACGTGCCGTACTGACAGGAGAATTGATAGCAGGTTATCTACAGTACTGGTAGGCAGTGTAGACTGTCACGACAAAGGGCGATACCTTGTACCTGTCAGCTGTACGTATCATGGCTGGACCTGGTGATAATACGTGTAGAGTATACTATTAATACTGTACCTTGTATGTATATTATAGGCGTGATACGAAGTACTCGTGCAGCCGTACTCTATACTGCGATTGAACGTTGTTGACGGTACACTGATCGTACGCATTAATAGTCGTATATACATGATATCATGCATACCAGGGTTCCATCGCCTGTTGCTCACGGCAAGCGTGTACTATTAATACTCGAACAGCAGCAGTAGTACCGCAGCAGTGACTACCATGCGCATACACAAGTAGACACGTCGTCTCCCGTCCGTACTCAGACCGGCGTGTCGGCGTACAGAAAGCAGTCGACAGCAACACGAAAGATTGTGTATAGTTATACTCGTACTGTATACCAGGTACTAGGGAATAAGAGCCCCCCCGCCCCCACGGCGGTATGGCCACAAGTGTGAGCGGCTCGTATTAAAAGTAGTAACTCAATAGGAAGAACGCTACTTTTATTTCCTCCGTTGTTTTATTATTTCGGGTGCTTATGAGTTATGAAAGTTGAAGCTCATGCTACACATTGTCGGATGTCAAGAATACTTGGGATGTTTGGGGCAAACATATCGAAGGATTGCTTGTTTCTGTCTCAAGGCAGTATAACCATCATAAAGTAACAGCTGCAAACAAAGAAACTATATACAGAGGGGGTTGTCGCTCGATGCTTCCTTGGAAGTCAACAGGGAGGAGGTTGATGGTGTAGGGGTAATTGAACACGTAGGTGGGCACCTGGTTTTCGTACGAGTATTCGGCGGTTGCAAATCGCCGTTTTAGGTGTGGAATTATTGGGGCCTGGGCGAGTCATGTTGGCACACAGCAGCAGTCATTTTCCAGGGTTCTTTCTGTGGCATGGGAGGGAGAGCAGCTGGCTTACATGTCTACCGCATTATCAACTCTGTCATGCTCACATGTCTTTTGCCCATAAACGCATCTCCCTCCCTTCGCTGTTTGGGTTACACTGTACGAATTCTCGGATGACTGAGACACCCAATGGTCCAACACCATTGTACTCCTTCACAACCGAGGTTACTTCGAGACTTCTATAGTTTACCCATACAGTATCTTGACCTGGCTGTCTGTGCAAACCCTTGCCAGCTGCTAGTTTACGAGACCCATGTCGGGCATGGTCGGCATTATTCCGGGTGTACACCATAAATGCATGGGACTTCCACCTTCCTTCTGGCTGTATGACTCGCCTCAACACGTCACTTCCAGCCGCAAGCGTCGAGGCACTTCCTAACCTCAGCGAGTGGGTGGCGGACTCTTTGGCCTTACGCCCCGACCTCCCAACTACATTTCTCAGGGCTCACAACGCTTGTCCATATCCCCACGCTCGTTCTTGCTCCCCTGAACGGAATGAGGAAAGTGGCGCGTGTTCAGGTTGCGCTGCATGGCATGACAGTAGTGCCACCATAAGAGCAACGGCTCCGCCGCCCCCACGGAGCTCAGAACACGGGCCCCGAACCTCGCTCCGTGTACGTACTACGCCGCTACCAACTTGAGCCTGGTCGCCGTTATGGCCGCGCAGTCGCACCTCAACCCAGATGTCATCAATACGCTGAAGACGCCTTAACTGACTGTCGCCCAGCGGCATGGTACCGCTGTAAATATGGTTTCCCTGCCGGGACATGTGAGCGAAATTCCAATTATTGCTGCTCGCGGTTCACCCATCAGTGTTGCGATTTCTGCCACTGAGGTCGACTATCTACAAGCATTCACGCACGAGACATATCAAGCGTTTGTCTTTGGCTGTGAAGATACCCTCTCAGCGAGACACTCATTCACAACGCTATAATCATGTAGTCGTAGCCAACAATGTTGCATTAAGCTCTGCTGGACGTTTTTACATGTTCAGTAAAGTCTACACATATTCTGTGCCTCATCGTTGCCGCCAGGAGTAACATCGAGATCACCCAGATGTTTGCCAGCGGCACTGTACCGCTGTGAGTTTCGTCCCCTTTCCGCGACGTGTGAAAGAACATAGCAAACGTTGCTGGTCACGGTCCACCCAGCAGTGATACGAAGTATGTCACTACGGCCGCCTCTCTTCAAGTATCCCAGTCCGAGACCTCTCGAACGTTAGGCTGTGAACATTCCCTCTCAACTCGTGGTGAGACTCTCATTCGCTACGCCATAACCATACAGGTATACTCGTAAATATTCATGTTACATCCACAACCTGCTCGACGTTTTTAGTGCATATAAAACTGTAAATATTCTGCGCCCCATCGCGACCGCGAGGGTAGCAGCAATACTAACCAGGTGCACTTTTTGTTGGTGGAATCGTGCCGCTGTAAGTATTGTCGCTCTGCCGCAACATGTGAGCGAAATGTTGTGGCTCACGGTTAACAAACATAGTAAATAAGTTGGTAACGGTTCACCCAGCAGTGATACGATTTCTGTCACTGCAGTCGGCTCTCTACAAGTATCCACGTCGGAGTCATCTCGATCGTCTGGCTGTGAAGATTCCCTTTCAACACGTGGTGAGACAGTCATTCACTACGCCATAACCACATCCTGCTGGCCATTTTTAGTACATAAAACTCTGTAAATATTCTGCGCCCCATCTCGACCGCGAGGGGTAACAGCGAGAATACTCAGGTGCACGTTTGCCAGCAACGTCGTACCGCTGTAAGTCACTGCGGTCGGCTCTCTACAAGTATCCACATCCGAGACATCTCGAAAGTTTGGCTGTGAAGGTTTCCTCTCAACGCGTGGTGAGACACTCGTTCATTACGCCATAACCGTATACTTGTATGTATTCATGTTACATCCACAACCTGCTGGATATTTTTAGTGCGTAAAATTCTGTAAATAATCTGCGCCCCATCGCGACCGGGAGGGGTTACAGCAAGAATACACGGTTGTACGTTTGCCAGCATCGTCGTACCGCTGTACGTCACTGCGATCGACTCTCTACAAGTATCCACGTCCGAGACATCTCGAAAGTTTGGCTGTGAATATTCCCTCTCAGCACGTGGTGAGACACTCATTCATTACGCCATAACCATATACTTGTAGATATTCATGTTACATCCACAACCTGCTGGACATTTTCCATACATATATAAACTCGTGGATATTCATGTTACATCCACAACCTGCTGGATATTTTTAATGAATATATTTCTGTAAATATTCTACGCCCCATCGCGACCGCGAGGGGTAAAAGCAAGACTACCCAGGTGCACGTTTGCCAGCAACGTCGTACCGCTGTAAGTCACTGCGGTTGACTCTCTACAAATATCCACGTCCGAGACATCTCGAACGTTTTGGCTGTGAAGATTCCCTCTCAACGCGTAGTGCGACACTCATTCACTACGCCATAACCATATACTCGTAGATGTTAATTTCACATCGGCGCCCTGCTGTACCATTTTAGTACATATAAATCTGTAAATATCCTGCGCCCCATCGCGACCGCGAGGGGTAACAGCTAGAATACTCAGGTGATTTTAGTACATAAAAATCTGTAAATATCCTGCGCGCCATCGCGACCGCGAGGGGTAACTGCTGGATATTTTTAATGCATAAATTCTGTAAATATTCTGCGCCCCATCGCGACCGAGAGGGGTAACAGCAAGAATGCTCAGGTGCACGTTTGCCAGCAACGTCGTACCGCTGTAAGTCTCTGCGGTAGACTCTCTACAAATATCCACGTCCGAGACATCTCGAACGTTTTGGCTGTGAAGATTCCCTCTCAACGCGTGGTGAAACACTCATTCACTACGCCATAACCCATATACTCGTAGATGTTAATTTCACATCGGCGCCCTGTTGTACCATTTTAGTACATATAAATCTGTAAATATCCTGCGCCCCATCGCGACCGCGAGGGGTAACAGCTACAATACTCAGTTGATTTTAGTGCATATAAATCTGTAAATATCCTGCCCCCCATCGCGACCGCGATGGGTAACTGCTGGATATTTTTAATGCATAAATTCTGTAAATATTCTGCGCCCCATCGCGACCGCGAGGCGTAACAGCGAGAATACTCAGGTGCACGTTTGCCAGCAACGTCGTACCGCTGTAAGTCACTGCGGTTGACTCTCTACAAGTATCCACGTCCGAGACATCTTAAACGTTTTGGCTGTGAAGATTCCCTCTCAACGCGTGGTGAGACACTCATTCACTACGCCATAACCATATACTTGTAGATGTATAATTTCACATCCACGCCCTGCTGGACCATTTTTAGTACATACAAGGTGCTTCGCTCGGTCGGCCTGGGACGGCCGCCGGTCGCAGCCTTGCTGATACCTGTGAATGTGGTCAGCAGCATTGTGGCTAAGGCTAGGGCAGACGTAATGCCAAGATTTACACCCCACCCGCTCATCATTGCAGAGCAGCATTGTGTCGAAGGATGAAAATCAGACGTACTGCCAAGAGTTGTGAGAGTGCTCTGCACACTGCCCACAGGAGAGTGTCAACCGTATCACTCCGTAACTAAATGTGATCCTGCTGCTGCTGTACTCATACGTGTGTGCTGCGTATGTACTTGGTCACACACCTGACACGTGCGCATTGTATGCTGTACAGTTCTGCCTACCTGCTGTGTGGGCCTAGTGCTACATCTTCGAAAAGGCGAACAACGGCGACAACAGGAACAAAACAACAACTGATACGAGTGCGTGTATCTTTGATACTGGTCATGATACATATCCAACCTACGTACTGCTCACAAGCTCGTGATAGGTACTGTTGTAGTACAGTATTTCAGAGTACTGGTACACTCCACACATGCGTCTTCGATATATACCCGATGCACGTATACATCTACGCGCCCCCTCCGCCAAAGCAAGACCAAAGAACAAAAAACAAAAACGAAAAAAACGTGAAAAAAATCGTGTTTCCCCATCCCCGTTTGTAAATGCCATTTTTTTATTTTGAAACCCTCAACGTATATTGAGCACGATGAGGCGATTTTTTTTTTGAGGCGATGCTCTCGATAGCCTCGTATCCCCGATCGTCCTTCCTTCGCCGACACGTCTCCGATTCAAGCGTACCGAGACTCTCCGTCCTCTCTGTCTCAGAGAGCCCCGTCGTCTCCGGGCGCGCTTGACGGGCACGCCATTTGAGCTCGTTCGACGAGTCACCGACACGGGGACTCATTTCGTATCTATGATTGGAGTTGGCACCACTCTGGGCGCAAATGTAGGGACCGTTTAGACTTGATATGTATATTAAAACAGTTCTTATTTTTCCGTCCAGAGTGCTGCCAAAGTCATGCAAAACTGTAAATTTCAAGCTCTCGACCTCTCTTTGCTTGACCGTGCTCCCTCTACGTGCACGTGACGGCGAGACGCGAAATCGTGCATATACCATTTGTAGCTCCGTGATGCTGCTGTGCATATACCATGTGTAGCTTCGTGATGCTGCAGGCTCATCATAGCAGCTTCAGCTGCTGCTGTACATTATGTACATACAGCATATACATGCTGCTGTAGACTACCCTGGGTTCAAAAATATTGAGAGTTCGCAGTTCTCCACCATACCTGGGTGGCACGTGTTCTCGGGGATTACAAACTCTTCCCCAGATCCTAGCACAAACCTCGCTCAGTGGCCTTCACAATGGCGACGCCGGCCACGTAATCGACTCTCCCCACGGGTCGGAGGTCAGAGAACACGTACCGAAGAAAACACGCGAAGACATGAGCCCTGTATGCAGACTACGCACCAAACGTCTCACAGGGCACGATTTTTCGGAGATCTCGTCGTAGATCTCGACGTCAAGGCCTCGTGCGGACGCTACCGCGCCGAGAGGGCGGATCGGCTAAGCCGGCGGTTGCAGGCGAGGCGGGGGCACGCCACAGTGAAGAAACCACGCGGAGAGGCGGTCGGAGGCGGGAGATATCCGCAGACGTAAGGATGTGCATATGTGATCAGCGAACTAAGATATATAGATTTATATATAAATCTGAAAATATCCTGCGCCCCATCGCGACCCCGAGGGGTAACAGCTGGAATACTCAGGTGATTTTGGTACATATAAATCGGTAAATATCCTGCGCCCCATCGCGACCGCGAGGGGTAACAGCTAGAATACTAACAGCTAGAATACTCAGGTGATTTTAGTACATATAAATCTGTAAATATCCTGCCCCCCATCGCGACCGCGATGGGTAACTGCTGGATATTTATAATGCATAAATTCTGTAAATATTCTGCGCCCCATCGCGACCGCGAGGAGTAACAGCGAGAATACTCAGGTGCACGTTTGCCAGCAACGTCGTACCGCTGTAAGTCACTTGCGGTTGACTCTCTACAAGTATCCACGTCCGAGACATCTCGAACGTTTTAGCTGTGAAGATTCCCTCTCAACGCGTGGTGAGACACTAATTCACTACGCCATAGCCCGTATACTCGTAGATGTTAATTTCATATCCACGCCCTGCTGTACCATTTTAGTACATATATATAAATCTGTATAATATCCTGCGCCCCATCGCGACTGCGAGGGGTAACAGCTAGAAACCTAACAGCTAGAATACTCAGGTGATTCTAGTACATATAAATCTGTAAATATCCTGCCCCCCATCGCGACCGCGAGGGGTAACTGCTGGATATTTTTAATGAATAAAATTCTGTAAATATTCTGCGCCCCATCGCGACCGCGAGGGGTAACAGCAAGAATACTCAGGCGCACGTTTGCCAGCAACGTCGTACCGCTGTAAGTCACTGCGGTTTACTCTCTACAAGTATCCACGTCCGAGACATCTCGAACGTTTTGGCTGTGAAGATTCCCTCTCAACGCGTGGTGAGACACTCATTCACTGCGCCATAATCATATGCTCGTAGATGTTAATTTCACATCCACGCCCTGCTGTACCATTTTAGTACGTATAAATCTGTAAATATCCTGCGCCCCATCGCGACCGCGAGGGGTAACAGCTGGAATACTCAGGTGATTTTGGTACATATAAATCTGTAAATATCCTGCGCCCCATCGCGACCGCGAGAGGTAACAGCTAGAATACTCATGTGCACTTTTTTCAGAAACATTTGGCTGTGAAGATTATCTCTCACCCAGCAGTCCGCATGGGGAATCCCTCGTTCATTATGCCACATTATATGAATCGTGCACGTACGTTTTGAATATGAAGATGATATCTCACCCAGCAGTCCGCGTGGGAATCACTCGTTCAGTATTCCGCATTATGTGTATCGTGCACGTACGTTTGGATGTGAATATTATCTCTCACTCAGCATTCCGCGTGGGGAATCACTCGTTCAACATGCCATATTATATTTATCGTGCACATACTATTGGCTGTGAAGATTACATCTCACCCAGCAGTTCGCATGGGGAATCACTCGTTCATTATGCCACATTATATTTATCGTAATCACTCGTTCATTATGTCACGTTATATTTATCGTGCACAATTGACTGTGAATATTATATCTCACCCAGCAGTCCGCATGGGAACTCACTCGTTCATTATGCCACATTATATTTATGGTGCACATATGGTTGACTGTAAAGATTCTCTCTCACCCAGTAACCCGCCTGGGGAATCACTCGTGCATTTTTCCCACATTCTATTCATCGCGCACGTACGTTTGACTGTTAAGATTATCTGTCGCCCAGTATCCCACTTAGGGAATCACTCGTTCAATCTGCCACATTATATATATAATCGTGCACGTACAATTTACCATGAAGATTATCTCTCACCCAGCAGTCCGCATGGGGAATCACTCGTTCATTATGGTACATTATATATATCGTGCACGTACGTTGGACTGTGAACATTATCTTTCACCAAGCAATCCGCGTGGAGAACCACTCGTTCATTATTCCACATTTTGTATCGTGCGCATACGTTTTTGGCTTCGAATATTATATTTCACTCGGCAGTCCGCGTGGGCAACAACTTTTAATAATTCAATATGCCACGTTATATTTACCGTTCACGTACGTTTTATCTGAAATTGTGATCTCTCATCCAACTGTCCGCGTGGGTAATCACCCGTCCATGATGGCACATTATACGTATCGCATGTGATCTCTCATCCAACTGTCCGCGTGGGTAATCACTCGTCCATGATGGCACATTATACGTATCGCAAAAGTACTGCTATATAACATCGTCTTGCCGCGACGTCGTAATAATCAATGTATGCATGACCTTGCTCCGCTGCTGTACGGCCCGAGATTCCACTGGTTAATTGATTACATTGTTTTGACGTATGCTACAGTACGACTTTTCACACTGCTGTTCAGTTAGGGGCAATGTGAACATATATACCTGGTATAAGTTATCTGCGCCCCTTCGCAACCGCGTTAGAGGTACCAGCAAGATTATCCAGTGACACTACACAGCTGTTTAAATTGAGCATATACGTACTGCTGTCTCAGCAGACAAAACACTCACTACACTATTTAAATTGAGCATATACGTACTGCTGTTTCAGCGGATAAAACAATGTGATAATTATTTGAAATATGATCATGCTGTGCAATGTGTGGCGATTCCTCCACTTTTGCTTCTTGCACAAGCAACCCAACTCGCTCCAACCGTTTCCAAACGCACACGCTCTCGGCCCATATAATCTGCGCCCCATCGCAACCGCGTTAACGGTATAGCAAGAGTATCCAATGACACTCCACACAGCTGTTTAATTTGATAGCATGTACGTATTGCCGTTTCGGCAGACAAAACAATGTGACCACTCTTCTTTTTTTTTTTCAGTTGCTCGGGATGAACGATATATCTTACACGTGCCATGTTTTGCGTCACCTTGCCGCAACGTATGAACCCAGTAGCAATAATGCTCGATTGACACACCAACCGCCTGCTGCTGTACGCATATATTTGCGAGTCCTTGTGGTGAAACAGATCATGTATTTTTCTAGTCAACTACAAAATATAAAATTGCCTGTGTCACTATTGCCTGTGCACACAGGCAAGAGTATTCAGTTGACAACAAAGTAAACCGCCGTATACCTGGCATATCACACAGCAATAATATTCGGTTAACACACCAACCGTCTGCTGCTGTACGCACATGTTTGCGAGTCGTTGTGGTCAAACACATCATGTATCTGGCATACCACACAGCAATAATATCTCTTTCAGTATGCCCTACATATACTCGTGCCTTTCAGCAGGATGCAATTTCTGCCCTTGCAATCGGTTACCTACAAGTATCCGCGCTCAAAACCTATCGAGCGTTTTGGCTGTCAATCACATAATGTACCGGTAATGAATATCTTGACTGCTGGCAAGAGTATTCAGTTGACAACAAAGCAAACCGCCGTATACCTGGCATATCACACAGCAATAATATTCGGTTAACACACCAACCGCCTGCTGCTGTACGCACTTGTTTGAGAGTCGTTGTGGTCAAACACATCATATATCTGGCATAACACACAGCAATAATATCTCTTAAAGTATGCCATACATATACTCGTGCATGTCAGCAGGATGCAATTTCTGCCCTTGCAAACGGTTACCTACAAGTATCCGCGATCAAAACCTCTCGAGCGTTTTGGCTGTCAATCACATACATAATGTACCGGTAATGAATATCGTGACTGCTGGTACATGATACGCGTAGCATACACAACAGTACGTATAGAGTACTCGTACAGATAATCTTGATCTCTCATACGAGATATATATACCAGGTACAGGTACGTATGTATAGCCCTGGTCGTATGAGCACGAGTATGTTGAAGTCGGAGTTTTTGTATTTCTCCGCCTTCCCTCGCGTTATTAGGGCCCGTATTAACGAACATCGCTTTTTATTGAAATGGGAAAACAATTTTTGTTTTTCGTTTGTTTTGAATACGATTTCCCTGAAAAAACGTGTTTGGGTCTTATCGAGGAATGGTGTATTGCGTCAAAAAATGAGAATAACGCACAAGGGTCAACGAACACCCGTGAGTAACCAACGAGGCGACCTACACGGCCTGTGTCCTCCCCGGGGCGCCGCTGCCAGCGGAAAATTATGTCTGCCAGCACCGGCTAGGAGGCTATCACTCTAGGGATGTCTTGGGTGGGCTGGCGCAGCCCCGAAGCCCAACGCGGGCAGCAGCGACGGGGATACAGCGATCGAACTTCTACGCCAAGTCGCGACCTGGTCGGTGCTCGTGTGGTTTGGGAGGCAAAGAGGGGTGAAAAAATGGATTTGCGACGGCCTATGTTACTTTTTAGGCACCGCAAGCGGTCTACCCTATGCTAGGGCCCGTCGGACCTCGCGCTGCGGCTGATCCGGTGGCCGTGCCTCTCGGGAATGGTGGATCTCGCCTCTGAATCAGTCGACGACATGGCTCAAGTTTGCGTGGCTTCCTTCGGTTTCATGGAACACGCCACGCCGAGTTGGATGAACTCCCAATTCAACAGAAAAAAAAGAGCAAAAGAAGTCCCAAAAGACTTCTTGTGGAATTCCGTTTAATTGAACTACTCAGTTTTGAAATCGAAATATCTTGCTGGTTATTCACGTTTCGACCAATCAGGTCAAATCAAAACAAACGAACGAAAAAAAAAAACTCAAACAAACGAAAACAAATGTTCGTTAATACGGGCCCTTACAGCAGTATGATACTCGTATCATACAAGTCGACAGGATTTGTTTTTTTTAATATAGCCTGCAGTCACTGAAACCCAGCAAATATGCTGGTTGACATACGTAAAAATATCATATCGTAACTACACCTGGCATGTATGTATCAGTACGAGTATTGTTACAGCAGTACGTATAAATGCACCGCTGCTATCATAGCAGCTGCTGCTGTAAACCATCGCGCACGAGCGCTACTACTCATTACTGCTGCTGTACACTAGGTACATAATCCCCGTAAAGTGAAAGGATGACAATGAACTCACCTCGGAAGTCGCTCAAGCCATCCTAAAACACGTACGCCTTTTGCTCTTGAGCTTCAGAGATTAACACACTACATGGGAACATACCGGTCTTTGACATGCGTGATGTTGACGTTTGCCCGTACGCTGCTGGACCATGTGGTACGACTCGACCCGTCTCACTAGCAATCACGAATCACGGAAAACCTGGGCCAGCGAACGATCGCTGTCCAGTTGGAAGCAACAGCCCTGTCTGTTCGCGTGTTCTACCAGTCTACCAGCACCGTTCCGTGCGGTATCCACTTGGTATTTCCCACAAGCGCGATGTACCAGATAAAGCTCGATGCTGCAAGTGAGCTACGTAGTGTACGTGCACAGCCAAAGATTACGAACCAGAACGCCAAATTCTCTCTATGACAACAAACAGCAGATTATTCTTATATCGGTTCCCAATCACGAATAATCTTTTCCTTTACGGTAAACCGTCCATGCACGGTGCGTTTTTTGTTTTTTTAATCCTACCGTTCGGCTCGGTGCGGTTTTAAGAATGCAAAAATATTGGGGTGCGGTTCGGTGCGATTATTCGATATTGAGAATCCTACGGTGAGGTTCGGTTTTTCCATGCATCCTACGGTGCGGTTCGGTGCGGTTTTCAGAGTTCGAAAATCTTACGGTGCGATTCGTTTTATTCATGCATCCATCCTACGGTGCGGTCGGTGCGGTTTTCAGATGTCGTGAACCCTACGGTGCGATTTGGTTATATTTTGTTTCCTACGGTGCGGTTCGGCGCGGTTTCCCGAAATCGCAAAACCTACGACGGCAAAAAGGCAACCGCACCGTAAAGAACCCTGTAATTTTCACTATTAATAATATGGCTACGTACACATTGTCGGGTGACAAAAATGAAATACTAATAATATGACATGTACGATATACCTACCAGTCCCATATTAGAAATAATGGATGGAAAGATGAACAGTTGAGACATACCCATAGACCCCCTTGTCCCCCATTTTGCGCATAAATTTGCACGGTTTTGATGAGTCGCTTAGTGTACTGTACGTGAATCATCATATAATGCAGCAACCCCGTGATCGTGCGCACGCAAGAGAAAAAAAGGAAAAACAAATATGATGATACAAAAGCAGAAAGTAGGGGAAGAAATAGTATTACATTAATATGATACGTATCATGAACACAACCAAAGATATAAGAGCTGCCAAACAGTAACTTAGTAAGAGACTTTGCGCATAGGTTTCCTTTGTTTCCGTGGTTTTCTGCTTTTTTTGGGAATGTTACGAGTGGTCAACGCTGAAGCTCATCATGTTGCACATTGTCGGATGGCAAAAATGATGATAATGATAATGATGATTATTACTCCATTTGCCATCTGACACTCCATCACCAGTGTGGCACGAGAGAGTGCTCGGTCTTATGACATGCACAGGTGGCCATTTACCTACGTTGCGGGACGTTGTCAAGAAACCACAACCTCAGTGCCTTGGGGAGACGGGCACAACGTGCCGCAACGTATGGTAATGCACCTAGATTGTGCAACGTCCTGTTCGGCACTTTGCCCAATGTGTGAGGTATTCGTCGGTTTGGGGGGGGTGCTTGCAACGAACATTCGACGCCAACAATGTGATTTCTAGCATAATACGTTAAATAAAGCTACACAGGTGGCCATTTGGGTACGTTGCGGGACGGTGTGGCGAAATCACACCCTCAGTACATTGGAGCGACGCACACAATGTACCGCAACGTACGAAAAGGCCCTTCGATTGTGAGATCTCCTCTTGATATCTTTATACAACGTGTAAGGTTGTCGTTGAGTTGGCAGATGTTCTTGCAACGTTACTATATAACAAAGTAGGATTGTGATTTTTTTGCCCGGCGGCGCGTTTTCGCTCTCGTCCCTCGCGGCCGATCTCGCCGGCGCCGGGTGCGACCCGTGGGAGGTCGACCGGGGAGCGTGCCCCCGGGGCCTCGCCCTCGACCGTGGGCCGTGGCCCGCGCGGCGTGCTCGCGAAGCCGAAAAAATAGAGTCGGTTTCCCGGGGTACCCCGTCCCACTCGGCCGAGCCGAGCAGGGCAACGTGAAACCCGCTTTGCGAATTCGTGCGCAAAAGTCGCTTTGAAAAATATCCTGCGTACGTACTCGTGGAAAATGCCCCGCCTTCGCCACAGTCTGTAGCCCTATGAATAACGAGCAATCAATCGTGGTTGTTTCAGCCTGCGTGTCGACTGTTTGTTGTTCCTGCCGAATTTTGAAGAGAGCATGCAGCAAGAGCACACACTCGCGTCACAAAGAGGGAATAATCGATTGGACGACACATACATCGAGCAACTTCGAACGTGCGCTCATGCAACAGCAGCAGCGTGACAGCGTCGGGGTATATCTGCCCTTGTGGAACAGGGTGGCCTGATGGGTGTATCATGGCACGCTGCTGCGCCGCCAGGTCTGCATATATGGTGTAACACTATTTTCCGTGGGCCGGTACTGCTTTACTCGTACCTTGGAATTTTCGAAATGCAAGCACGTATGTACGTGTTCAAGTGTCATGGACAGTCTTCGTACGTTCCAGGTCGTGACACAGCAGCGACAGACAACAGCAGCAGTACTCGTAGTCCTATGCTGCCGCTTGCTGCTGTGTGATATCATAGGTTTACATAGGACATGTGGCTTGCGTACTGGTTCACCACAGGTCTGGCTGTACGAAACGATCAACGTACAATTAATACGAACTCGTACGTATCTCTCCGCACTCTTTCGTGCGATGCTCGGGATTTTCCAAGTACCGCATGTTCGGAAATACAAGAATCGGTTTCACATTCATGTTGATATCCAAACGTTCTTTGCATTTCCGGCCAGAATTATATTGTCACATGCACGCAATAAATACTGCTCTGCTACGTACGAGCCAGACTATGATAGATACAGCAACAACCGCAGCAACAGTATATTCTGCGTGTTGCTTCCTTTTTTTGAATTTGCACCGGACAGCGAGACTCACGTGTGCCCGCAAGCCAGGCGCTGCTCGCGTCCCCTCTGGCTTCGATTTGTTGTTTTTTTTTGCGAAAGTCATTTTTTTCAACAACATGATATCGGGTTTGCAGTGCATAACTGGTTTCTGTTGTTTTTTTGGGTCAACTTGCTGTTGGGTCAACGGCGTGTGCAGTCGTATGGTGGTGATGGGGAGGCATGAGGATGCTGCTTGCTGCGCCACCAAGTGCAAAACTGACATCATGTAACACTTTGTCCGTAAACATAAGAACCGTTCGGTACTTATGTCAATATCCAAACGGTCGTAACATTGCCGAACAGATAGGTACGTACACCGTGAACCATATCCACTATACGCGTAGTACTACCAGGTAGTACGTACGCACATACATCCTCGGTAACTATCGTTCATACGTAACAGGTACCAGATATGATACAACGACAGCAGCAGCGGCAGTACGACACTCGAAGTGGTATATACGACTATTCATACATAGTGTTGCTGTTTCTCCTGCTGCTTGCTGCCGTAGTACTTTTGCAGCGGACAGAGACTGGCGCGTGCACTCGTTGTGTCGTGGAATACCCCCGCCCGTCTTGCTTCAGTGAAGTATTTTGCGAATTTCCCTTGGGATATGGTCACGGCGTATTTATCGATTGTTCGATTGTTTTCGTCATCCCAGTCGACCATGAGTCAAAGCTGCTGGATGTGCATATGGTTAAACACACACCGGAGCGACTGTTTTGGAGCTGTTGTATCAGCATGCATACGTACTTACGTGCGCACACACTACGTAGTACACACACTCTAGTGTTCCTGCTGCTTCTTGCTGCAAGAAGTAGTGGGAAGACAATTAGTGATTCCTGCTGTGTACTGTATACTGCTGTTGTTACTACTACTGCCGTAAGATCCATCGACTGTGCGTGCACACATCGTATACCTGGTACGCAATTGCATACCATGGTACGTATGGAGTATTGTACGAACATACCTGAAGTACATCGATTCTTTTTCCCTTGGGCGGTGAGGAACGTACCTATATTTCTGTATTCGTAAGCGCGTACGTACGCGTATGCACGTGCCAGATACATACACGCCATACATACATGCTTACAATAACAAACCTCAGCCGTACAAATAGTAAACTTAATTTGTGATACTTCACCTGCTGCTCGTGCTGTCTGTACTGCTTTTCTGTACTCTACATTCAGCAATTGTGCTGCGGTTACTGCTGAACGCAAACTACTATCTC
>MEHQ01004135.1:0-42234 GCA_008828725.1 Saccharina japonica
GCACGTGTGTTCTGCTTCGAAGACTTTAAAACTTTGTTGATCTGTTTCATTTTTTTTGTTTTTTTTCCATCCCATTTATTATCTTCGCACTTCCTGTTCTCTCCTCCCTAGTCGTAACTCAGATCCGGGGTCACAAAGTAGGCTCCTCTCCCTCCTCCCCCACTACGGTTCTTGCCTTGATTTTTATCGCGCAGAGGGTTCAGCCTTCCCAACGCTCGTCGATCTTTCATCGAATTTTGCCAACTCACGCTCTCGCGCTTTCCGCTATCAAGATTTTTTTGCAGAAAAAGTCCCTACGAAGCATGCACTCGGCGGGGCTCGAACTCGCGATTCGACGCTAACAGGCTTCGTGGTTACCTGCTTTTAGCCAGGGGCGAACATTAGTTTTATTTCTTTCAAGAGATATGCGAATCCTAAACGTATCAGCGCTACGTTAAAAAATCGAATATTTGGCGCGGAGGTGAAGCACCGAACGTGCGATTCATCCGGGTTGAAAACTCTGCAAAAACCAGCACGGGCGCATAGAGAAATGCTTTTCGGAGACCACTAGTATGAAATCAAGTTAACACTCTGATGAGTCGACGCAACGAACCGCCCTGTGTGTCATTCAGCACGCCCACCAAGTTTCAAGTATCGAAAACGGCGATTTTTATACGAATTTGTCAAAAAGCGCACCGTGAAATTCTTTAGTTTTCGCGCACCGAATTCGCGAGATCAAGTCGGGAAAATGTATAGAATATGAATATACGCTTTTTTTGCATAAGATGGTATGCCAGTTAGGTCTCCATTTTTATGTGCACTAATTTGCAGGCACAACTACGAACTCAATGAGTTATCCATGCGTTTACGGTCTCCGGCACACAGCTCGTAGGCAGATGCGTGTAAAAAAAAC
Organism: Saccharina japonica; assembly: GCA_008828725.1. NCBI lineage: Eukaryota > Phaeophyceae > Laminariales > Laminariaceae > Saccharina > Saccharina japonica. The sequence continues at coordinate 893 of MEHQ01004135.1, forward strand.
ATTTTCTCGTATAAAGGTCATCGTAACGAACATGAGTTGACCGTGTTTAGTAGACTGCGCGTTCATAGGCGGCGCGCTAAAACGACAAACACCTCGCTGATAATCTGTAGTACCTGGTATACTCCAGGGGCAAGAGACCATGTACCACGCATCCATTCCCGAAGGGAGCAGGTATAATATATACGAGTATATATATATACAAGGGGCTTCGCCGGCGGCCTGGACGGCCGCCGGTCGCAGCCTTGCGTGATGCCGGAAGTTAGCAGCATTGTAGCGAAGGACGGGGCGGGGGTCAGACGTAATGCCAAGAGTTATACACGTTTTTAGTAGCAGCAGCGTTGTGTCGAAGGATGGAAATCAGACGTACTGCCAAGAGTTGAGAGCGCTCTGCACACTGCCCACGGAGAGTGGCAACCGTACTCGTAATACATGTGATACTGCTGCTGCTGCTGTACTCATTAGTGTGTGCTCGTATGTATCTTGGTCACAAGCCTGACACATGGCATTGTATGCTGTCACGGTGTGGGCCTACACTCTACGAGTACACATCTTCGAAATTCGAAACAGGCGAACAACGGCGACAACAGCAACACAACTGATACATGCTGCGTGTATTTTGTATAGTGGTCATACATATCCAACCCACATACTTGTGATGCTCACTGCTCGTGGTAGGTACTTTGTAGTACAGCAGTAGTAGTACTGATACATACATGTTGTCGATATATACCCGATGCACGTTACATCTACGCGCCTCCATCGTCCGAGAACAAAAACAAAACGGTAAAAAACGACAAAAAAACGTGTTTCCCCATCCCCGTTTGCCAATTCCATTTTTTTACGTGAAACCTCAACGCATGCAGCGCGTAGATCCGCTAAAAAGGTGCGACACAGCTGCTGCTGTACAAATCTATAGGAGCTCCGCAACAACATTGACAGTGCATGAGCTCTAGTCTCTCTATCACACGTGCTACTTGCTGTAGACTACATACATACATACGTACACGTATCGTACAGAGCAGGAGCTCTCTCTCGGCGAAAAAAATATTGATGGCAGTTCTCGACAAAGCCTGGGTGGCATGTATGTGTTCTCGGGGCGTCTCAGATCTGAGCACACAGCCTCCCGCGAGGCCTCACCAATGTTGACGGCGGCCGGGAAGCCGACCCCCCCCACGGGTCGGAGGTCAGAGAACACGTACGTGAAAAAACCACGCGAAGATATAGGCGTTGTCGGTGGGCAATGTGCCCAAACGCTCACAGGGACGATTTTTCGTAGATCTCGTCGTAGATCTCGACGTCGAGGCCTCGCGCGCGCTACGGCGCCGAGCGGGCGGATCAGCTAAGCCGGCGGTTGCAGGCGAGGCGGGGGCACGCCTCAGCGAAGAAACGCGCGGAAGGCGGTCAGAGGCTGGAGATATCCGCAGACCTAAGGATGTGCATATGTGATAAGCGAACTAAGATATATAGATTTATATACCAGGTACGAAGTACCTGGTATGCTACATATAAGTATTACGAGCTGGGCCAGCCAAAAAAATGTTTTTAAAGCAGATTAGCCATGCCCCGACCAATTTAACGAATTAGGACCTGGAATTTGGACACAGTGTAGATCATGTACTAATCAACACACTTGCCGCCTGCCCTTTTTTTTTTTTTCCTCGAGAGAGATACGACGATCCAAAAATCGAAAAAAATGCAAAAGCGATCAAAACTACTTGAAAAAAAAAAAATCAAATAGGGCAGCGGCAGGTATTTTTGCACGCACGGTTCAAAGACGTGGTGAAAATTCAGAGTAAAACTCTCAAATTGGTCGGGGCATGACGGAATTACCATTTTTTCCGTAATTACTTGACTTATATATGGAATCGAGTTTTGGTCATATCTCTTGATGGGTGGCGAATTGGGCAACGAGACTTACATCGATCTTCTCCTTGTGTCTTCAGCATTGTCCCCACCAAATTTCATGTTGATCGAAAATGACATTTTTTATACGAAATTAGAATGAAAAAAATGTTGTTTTCGAGTTTTCGCGGATATCTCGGCGAGATCGAGTCGAGAAAAAAAAAGTGTATATAATTTTCAAATACAAAAAAAATTGCACAAGCACTGTATGTCAGGGTTGGCGCTTCAAAATTTGTAGCCTAATTCGCAGTGGTTCACGAGATACTACTTTAGGAAGCTTTGTAGGTTTCTTGGCTGGCCCAGCTCGTAACACCAACTGAAATAACGGGACGAAAATATTATATATCGTATATATTCATACCAAAATCTCAGTCCACTGGTTGAACGTCCGTGGGGGGAGGGTGTCGGGTTTTTTTTTTTTCGTCTGAACCTCGGTAGGGACAATGAGGGGGGCAGAAGCGGTGGTTGTAAGGCTGCTGTTTTTTTATCGTGTGTTTTTTTCCCAACGTTATTTGTGGACGGGTTTTTGAGGCCGTTTGTGTTGCGCATTTAGGGCCCCCCCCGTCTTAACGAATATCGCTTTTTTTCGAAATAGGAAAATATTTTTGTTTTTCGTTTGTTTTGAATACGATTTCCTTGAAAAAACGTGTTTGGGTCTTATCGAGGGATGGTGTATTGCGTCAAAAAAACGAATAACGCACAAGGGTCAACGAACACCCGTGAGTAACCAACGAGGCGACCTACGGCCTGTGTCCTCCCCGGGGCGCCGCTGCCAGCGGAAAATTATGTCTGCCGGCACCGGCTAGGAGGATATCACTCTAGGGATGTCTTGGGTGGGCTGGCGCAGCCCCGAAGCCTAACGCGGGCCAGCGACGGGGATACAGCGATCGAACTTCTAGGCCAAGTCGCGACCCGGTCGGTGCTCGTGTGGTTTGGGAGGCAAAGATGGGTGAAAATTTGGGTTTGCGACGGCCTAATTTGTTTTTTAGACGCCGCAAGCGGTCTACCCTATGTTAGGGGCCGTCGGACCTCGCGCTGCGGCTGATCCGGTGGCCGTGCCTCTCGGGAATGGTGGATCTCGCCTCTGAATCAGTCGACGACATGGCTCAAGTTTGCGTGGCTTCCTTCGGTTTCATGGAACACGCCACGTCGAGTTGGATGAACTCCCAATTCAACAGAAAAAAAAGAGCAAAATAAGTCCCAAAAGACTTCTTGTGGAATTCCGTTTTATTGAACTACTCAGTTTTGAAATCGAAATATCTTGCTGGTTGTTCACTTTTCGACCAATCAAATGCAAATCAAAGCAAACGAAAAAAAAACAAACTCAAACAAACGAAAACAAATGTTCGTTATCACGGGCCCTTAAATTGGCTTCTCATCGGTTGCTGCTTTTTCCCCGCCCTCGTATCTTGTCTGTTTTATCGGTTTTAGGCTGCTGAAGGGCCGGCGTCCCCTCGGGGACCGTTACGAGAGCCGTTGTAGAGCCGTTTGAGAGCCGTTCGACCCTTAGGATATAGCCGTTTAAGAGCCGTTAGACGGGCTGTATATAGATGTATATACGATAACCTGTATATCATACAGGGATACACTACCGGCCAATCTCATAAGAAAGTGCCCTACAAGACACTCAGCCTAAGGGCCCGTATTAACGAACATTTGTTTTCGTTTGTTTGAGTTTTTTTTTTCGTTCGTTTGTTTTGATTTGACCTGATTGGTCGAAACGTGAATAACCAGCAAGATATTTCGATTTCAAAACTGAGTAGTTCAATAAAACGGAATTCCACAAGAAGTCTTTTGGGACTTCTTTTGCTCTTTTTTTTCTGTTGAATTGGGAGTTCATCCAACTCGACGTGGCGTGTTCCATGAAACCGAAGGAAGCCACGCAAACTTGAGCCATGTCGTCGACTGATTCAGAGGCGAGATCCACCATTCCCGAGAGGCACGGCCACCGGATCAGCCGCAGCGCGAGGTCCGACGGGCCCTAGCATAGGGTAGACCGCTTGCGGTGCCTAAAAAGTAACATAGGCCGTCGCAAATCCAATTTTCCACCCCTCTTTGCCTCCCAAACCACACGAGCACCGACCAGGTCGCGACTTGGCGTAGAAGTTCGATCGCTGTATCCCCGTCGCTGCTGCCCGCGTTGGGCTTCGGGGCTGCGCCAGCCCACCCAAGACATCCCTAGAGTGATAGCCTCCTAGCCGGTGCTGGCAGACATAATTTTCCGCTGGCAGCGGCGCCCCGGGGAGGACACAGGCCGTAGGTCGCCTCGTTGGTTACTCACGGGTGTTCGTTGACCCTTGCGCGTTATTATCATTTTTTGACGCAATAAAAATTCCTCGATAAGACCCAAACACGTTTTTTCAGGGAAATCGTATTCAAAACAAACAAAAAACAAAAATTGTTTTCCCATTTCAATAAAAAGCGATGTTCGTTAAGATGGGCCCTAAACATTACGGGGGAAATAAGAAAGTCGACAGCTATTATACTGAAGTTAGTGTGGGACACACCCCTTTCTCAAATAAGAAAGTCAGCCTAAGCCCGATTTCTGGTTTCTTATGAGCGGGCCGGTACTGTCATGTTTTGGCTATTTTTTTATCGTCGCTTCTTTGTTTTAATTTGTTTTAACGCTTTCCCCGGGCTGCTGAAGGTTCGTGTGGAAGCCGACCCGTTTTCGATGGACATTGGGGTCCTCAGGAAGGGGGACATCGTCAAGGTTTTGGCCTCAGGAAGGGGGTGCGGGCTTTTCTCTTGACCCATTCAGAACTAAAAAAAAAAACACACTTATTTCAAGTAGTTTGTCCCCAAATACGTGGAACCAGTTCTTAAGGGGTTAAGATGGCAGAAGTGACAAAAACAAGTAGGCCAGTGTTTGACGTTTGCAAAATATATACTTCGTATACTACTAATAATACCTGGTATATATGTATTTTCATCCCACTTATTATCTTCGCACTTCTGTCCCTCTCCCTCCATAGTCGTAACTCAGACCCGGGGTCACAAAAGCAGGCTCTTCTCCCTCCTCCTCAATACGGTTCGTGCCTTGATTTTTATCGCGCAGAGGGTTCAGCATTCCCAACGCTCGACGATTTTCATCGAACTTTGCTAACTCGCGCTCTCTCGCGCGCTTTTCGCTACGAGTACGAGTAGTCGATATATTTTTTGCGAGAAAAAGTCCCTACGAGCATGCCTTGTCTCGGGGGGGCTCGAAGCCACGACCTTTCCTCCAACAGGGACGAGATTCACCTGTCATTCCACCGGGGACGTGATACGATACGTCGGCTGCACTGGAAAAATAAGGTTTGATGGTGCTTGGAAATCATCCATACGTCATCATTTGTAATGAGGTAAGCAGAGCAGACAGCAGTGCAACGTCAGAGGTACAACAAGGGCGACCTACGCAGGGTAGCAATCCAGATACGTTGAAAGCGAGAAAAAGCGAAAGAAAAGAAGAGCAAAGAGAAGCAAAAGCAAAAGCGAAAGCAAAAAGTGTGGTAGTGTCAATGCCAGGACTTGGAGAAGGGTTCTTTTTTTAACCATGCACTTAAATGACAACGCGACGTCTTCCGCGGCTTGGATTCGCGTGTCCTACCACCGACGAGAGGACGGCTGGATCCTCACCGCCAACAAGCGAGGCCCTACCCTCGTGCCGGTGGAAGACTCCGACCGCGCCGCCGCCGAGCAGGAGTTCGACGCGCAGGAGGCCGCCTTCGCTGCACCCGCTGCCGCGCCTCCGGTGTCTGCAGGTGCCGCTGGCCGGCCTCTGACCGGTGCTAAGCCTCCCCCCGCGCCGTCAGATGCGGTTGGAGCGGCGCAGGAAGACCGGCCTTTGTCTGGAGGTGGGGGTGGTGGGGGCAGTGGGAACCGGTCGATGCGGTCCAACGGCAGCGCGTTCGACCTCCAGGAGGGTAGCGGGGAGGTTGATGCTGTGCCAGGGGGCGCTGGCGGTGGCGGCGACCTCGACAGTCTACCTTCTGCGTCGGAGGCTGGACCACCAGCCGCGGCGGCGGCGAAGGCGAAGGATAAGCCGTGGCTGAGACGCAAGAAGGCACCCACGGCGAGGGCGGCCAAGAAGGAAGCGGACTCTGCCGCCGAGGGGGACGATGCTGCTGCTGAGGAGGAGGAGGAGGAGCAGGAGGAGGCGGCGGTAGCGGCTAAGCCGTGCCTGAAGAAGCGGAGGCCTGTTACCACCAGGGCTGCTACTGTCCCCGCTGCTGCTGCTGCTGCTGAGGAGGAGCAGGAGGAGGCGGCGGTAGCGGCTAAGCCGTGGCTGAAGAAGCGGAGGCCTGTTTCCACCAGGGCTGATACTGCCCCCGCTGCTGCTGCTGCTGCTTCGGGCGCTGGCGAAGTGGAGGGGAGGGGGTGACGTGGTGGTAGCGGTTCCGGCGAAACCATGGCAAAAGGCAGCCGCTGTGGCGGTAGTGGCCGGAGAAGGAGGTGGGGGAGGAGGGGAGAAGGGATCGGGGGCGGGGGCGGGGGGAGAGGGCGGTGTTGAAGAGTTGGAGGCGTGCCTGAAAGAACGGGACTGGAAGAAGAGGGTGTCTGCATTCGGGGTACTCCTGACTGAAGGATTGGGGAGGAGTTTGTACCGGTGCGCTCTGTTTGCGCTCGGGTCTTCCGCTGCGGCTGCTGCTGTTGGCGGAGGTTGTTTTGTTGGTTTGTTGTGGTGGATCGTGGGTCTTCGCTCCATCACTGGCATGTTCTTCCTGGTTTTCCTATTTCCTGCTGCCGTGCGGCGTTTTTTGAACGGGGTTAGGGTGAGAGTTTACTTATTTATTCTGGGTGTCTGTGTTGTTTCCTGCGGTGTGCCGACAATATACAGCAGTGACGTTTTTTCTTCTTTTTTCCTTTGTTTCCTCCTTTTGTTGCTGTTGTTTGTTTGTTGTTTGTTTGTTTTTGTGGTGTTTTGCTGCTCCGGTGACCGGGTGTCCAGGATGCGTCTCGAGCTTGCCGGAGGGGGGACCAGGGTGCGGTTGGCACGGTCGGCCCGTTGCTGCCCCGAATGCTCCAAGACAACAACGTCCAGGTGAGAGAGGGAGGGAGGGAGGGAGGGGGGGCTGCTGTAGAGTTAGTACGGCGTGCACACGGAGTATGTTGACCGTACTGGAACGCATCATAATACTGCGTCCCTCCTTCGCGAACTTAATTCAATTAAAACCCGTCCCCGACCCAACTTGTTGCTCAGTTGCTGGTGGCCCCTTCCCTCAGCGTTATTGTTACAATCAGATGCTGCATATCATAGATGAGTTTCGACAAAGCCCTCGACCTCACAGTTTTCGTTTAAAAAAAAAAACGATATGGCATGGGTATTATATACTGTACATGCAATATTCCTGGCGTCAGCTTATACACCGTCTCCACAGCCGGAGGGTCTGGGAGAAATCACGACGTTCGTTCAATGCCTTACGAGTCCACGCTTACTAAAAATGCGTACGCGTATCGTATAGCGGAGCTCGTGTACTAGAGCTCTATACGAGTATACGTGTTTTAGTTATGGCCCCACAGGACCCCTATCGTTGCTTTGGCGAGCTACCACTTATTGTACGTAGAAGCATTTACGCTTCTCTCCGCCCCCGTTTCTATGACATCGCCTTACTACACCACCTCTACCACCATCACCACCCCCAACCACGACCAAAACCAACACCAGCACCACTCCCCCCCCTCCAAACAGGCGGTAGACGCCGCAGTGGAAACCCTGAAGGCGTACCTCTCCTCGCGGTCAACCATGGGCGCGGAAGAAGGCGCGGCGCTGGCCTCAGCCCTCGCCGAGCGCGCCCTCTGCTGCAGCCGCGGCCCCGTAGAAGACAAGGCGATCTCCGCAGCCGAGGCGTTGTTGAGCGGGGTCGCGGGCGAGCTAGCCCAGCGCGGCGCGTGGCTTGCCCTGGCGGCCCTTGCTGGAAGCTTGGAGAACATGTTTTTCCCTCCCCCTTTCGGGGATGACGGGCTATGGTTATGGTTGCCGCTGCGGCGCCTAAGGACGTTACGGGGTGTGTGAAGGCGGTGTCCTCAGCTTTGGGGAAGGACCGAGGGAGGGGCGGGGGTGGTGTGGCGGGAGGCGAGGAGAGGAGGCGAGGAAGGAGGTGGGTTTCCATTGGTTGGGCGTTTTGTTTTGTTTTTTGGGGGGGGCGAGAGGCGGCGTGGGCTTTGTTGAGAGTTGTGTGGTCTGGAGTTGGATCGCCATGTTTTCTTTTCTGACCGGTCCCTGGGGGGAGGTTGGGGGGGTTGTGTTTGGTGGACTCGGTTTGTGGGTATTTTTGGCGACCTGGGCTTGTTTTCACGTCGTTTTGAGGTCGTGGGGGTTGTTTGAAGGGGGAAGGGGGGGGGTCTTGCTTGGCTTGTACCAGGTAGGTTGTCATATCGTATGTTTATTGTTGTTTGCTGTGCCGTTTTCGCGAAGCAGGTGTACCTGGGGCCTCGAGGTATTTGCTGATACATATTACATGTACGCACCTGGTGGTGTTTGGTACACACTATCGAACAATGTGTTTGCCGTTTTTGTGAACCAGGTCTGCCTGGCCCCGACGCCTTTGGTAATGAATACCTGGTGTGTTTGGAATACGTACACCATCTAACATTGATTTCCCGTTTTTGCGAAACTAGGTGTACCTGGCCGCGAAGTCTCTGTTGGGCAGCTCTAAGTTGCCCATCAAAATGGCGGGTGCTACTTTGGCCACCGCCCTCTACGCTGCTCAGGGGGACGGTGCCAAGACGGCCCTCGGGATGGAGGACATGGAGTTCCGGATCTAGGCTCAGGTGAGCGCCTGAATGTTGTGGTACTCGAAGTATTTAGCCAATAATTTCCATTGGCTGGAGCAGTAGGAGTATAGATGGTGGTAGTAGTAGTTGTTCTAGTTGTTGATGGAGACGGAGAAGTAGTGGGTAGTAGTAGTAGTAGTAGGAGTAGTAGTAGTAGTAGTAGTAGTAGTAGTAGNAGGTCCAGGTCCCCTACACGAAATCGCAATTTCAGCTATTTCGCGAAGTCCATTGAGACGTGCAGATATTTTTTAATTCCTATCCCTTCTCTCAACCCCCCGTATATCTCCAAGTGTTATTTCTGATGGGGGGAGGGGTGGGTGGGGGTGTACTCATGTTGTGCACGGCCGTAGTCATATGACCATAGACCCTCGCATCCCTACAATGCCGGGACGGAGCGCGTTGGGTTTTCACCAACCAGGCAGACATTGCTTGCACCAAGCGCGAAACGCCGTGAGGTATTGGGCGAGTCGCATGGAGGGTGAGCTGCATCCTGCTAAGAACCGCCTCTGAGGCGGACTTGCATATGGACGACAGCTTCAATGAGTTAATTTAATTTCTGGTGTGGCCACTTCCGGAGACAGCAATGGGTTTTACTATGTAACTGCCTCGCGGACGCCTTACCATATTAACACTACGTGATACGACCATTCCCCTTGTGCGGAACAAAGGTTCTCCACCCCGCACAAATGATCTACTCGACCGCCAGCTTTGGTGACCGCCAAAAAAAAATAACAAAAAAAAACGGCACCCTGGTTGTCTAGCTCACGCAGCGAGTGGCGTGTTTTACAGCGTCGTTGCCAACCGACGCCAACCCACCGGGGGGGGGGGGGGGGGGGGGGGGGTCTTGGCTTGTACCAGGTAGGTTGTCATATATTATGTTTATTGTTGTTTGTTGTGCCGTTTTCGCGAAGCAGGTGTACCTGGGGCGTCGAGGTATTTGCTGATACATATTACATGTACGTACCTGGTGGTGTTTGGTATACACCATCGAACAATGTGTTTGCCGTTTTTGTGAACCAGGTCTGCCTGGCCCCGAAGCCTTTGGTAATGGATACCTGGTGTGTTTGGAATACGTACACCATCTAACATTGATTTTCCGTTTTGGCGAAACTAGGTGTACCTGGCCGCGAAGTCTCTGTTGGGCAGCTCTAAGTTACCCATCAAAATGGCGGGTGCTACTTTGGCCACCGCCCTCTACGCTGCTCAGGGGGACGGTGCCAAGACGGCCCTCGGGATGGAGGACATGGAGTTCCGGATCAATGCTCAGGTGAGCGCCTAAATGTTGTGGTACTCGAAGTATGTAGCCAATAATTTCCATTGGCTGGAGGAGTATAGATGGTGGTAGTAGTAGTTGTTCTAGTTGTTGATGGAGACGGAGAAGTAGTGAGTAATAGTAGTAGTAGTAGCGGCAGCAGCAGCACCGATACAGCGATACGATGGGGTTTTGCGGGAGGCGGTAACTGCTTCCCCCTCTTTTGGGTGGGCTAAGGGTTGCTGTTATTGTTTCTCTCGGTCCGAGCAGTACGTACGCGGGGGTTTCGCTTACCGCTCGAGGCTTTTCCCGCCTGGTCGACGTGACCCCCACCTCCTGTATAAGCCTTGGCCCATCTTGGACTAAATGATTTTGTTTTTTTTTGTAGACCATAACCCAACCCGCCTGGAATTGTTCTTGGAGTTTTTTCGGAATGAAAATGTCTTGAGGAGTTAGTTTCGATTATCCACGATTCTGTCTAGAAGCTGGGCCAGGCCGTTAAACACTGCTTCTTCCCCCGCCCTCACTTTGGACACACAGGTGGAAAAAGCTTTCGCCGATGCTGACGCCTCAAATATGGTGGTAGCGGCGGCGGCGGCGATTCCTGATCGTCCGGCGGTTGTTGCCGACGGTGTTGGTGGGGGCGCAGGTAGCGGAGGTAGCGGCTTCGGCGATGACGATGCTCTGGACCTCCTCGTCTCGACAAATTCCGCTGTTCTTCCGAGGATGGTGAAGGTTTCGGTGGCTGCGGCGGGGGTGGAGGTGGGTTCGGGTCTGTCGTAATCCCGGCCGAAGGAGGAGGAGGTCTGGGAGATGACGGGGGCGAGGCGATAGAGTATTCCGCACTGGTTTAGTTGCCGCGGGGCTCGCCGACACCGCCGCGGTTGGTACCAACGGTACTATTAACGGCAATGCCAACGGTACTATTAACGGTAACGCCAACGGTACCATTAGCGGTACTGTTGCTGTCGGCGGTCGCGGCAGTGGTGGCGTTGCCACCGACCCGGACGACGCGGCTGTTACCCTCCCAGACCTTCGGATGACCGCGTCACCCCCCGCCGAAGACGAGGAGCGGCTGGGACGGAGTTACACCACCACTGGAAGGCGGACGTTGTCGTCGGTTAACCGGACGCTTGATCGAAAGCTGGCGGCTGCGCGGGACGCGTCAGAGACCGGTAAATTCGGGGTCGGAACTGCTGAGGGTGAACCTGGAGGCGGAGGCGGGGCAGAGGGGGTGTCGGGGAGGTGAACCCCGGGGCAGACAACGCCTCGGTCTTATTCGAAGAGGGGGGGTCAGGGGACACCGTCTTCGACGTACCGCGGGATGGGGAAGGCGGGCTTACGGACCGCTACCGAGAGTAAAGCGCGCTATTTGGGAACTCAGATGTAAGCGCTTGGTTGGGGGGGGGGGGGGGGGGTACTTTTTTTGGGGGGGTACTCATTTGTTGCTTGCCTTAGTCATTTGACCATTGACCACGCATCCCTTTCGAGACGGAGCACCGTTCCTACTCCTAATAGAGACACCTCCAACACTTGGGCGCTCATTACGCTGTTTCCATATATTACAAAGAAACGTTTTGCTAATCTTATCCCCTTCCTGTTTCGCCGCCTGTGGCCACCATCTATCTCCTAAGATAGCGATCGTTTTCTCGCTACTATTTAGTGTACCAAACTGCTCCATGTCACACTCGTCTATCTTTCTCATCTCCTCCTCTAACACATCCCTTTCCTCCTTGTACCTTTCACATTCTCCCACTATGTGAATTCTACTCTCTATGGCTTTGCCACATGGGCACATCTGTGCATCTACTTCCTCCTCCTCCCGGCTACTGGTATACCTCCTTCTTTTTCTGGCAGGTCCAGGTCCCCTACACGAAATCGCAATCAGCTTTTTCGCGAAGTCCATTGGGCCGTGCAGATACCTTTTCATTCCTATTCCTTCTCTCAACCCCCAGTATATCTCTAAGTGTTCTTCCCCTTCCACCTTCTTTCTTAGCGCTAGCCTTTCCCTTCTTTCTATCCTTTCTTTTACTTCTGTCTTGTATCCGCTAAATTTCTCTATGGCCAGCATCTCTTTTTGGTTTCCTATATCCTTCCATACTTTCTCGACTACGCTATCCCACCTTATTCCAGCTCGCCCTTTGGTTACTTTCTCCCATACAGCTTTATCAGCTATGGCTGGCAACCTCTTATTTGGCATGTTCTTTACTTTATATTGCCTTTCGCACGTCTCTATTTGTCTTAAGTGGGTACATTCCCAGTTCTGCTCTCAATACTGTATTACTCGTCGTACTTGAGCATCCTAGTACTTTTTTAGCTGCTGTCATCTGTACTGTTTCCAGCTGTTTTACGAGCTTCGCATTCCCTTCCCATACTTCTCCTGCATATTCTAGCTTTGGTACAATCACATTCATCAGTATACATCTCTTAATTCTAGTGTCAAGGTGCGAGTCTGTTAGGACTGCTTCCATCTTGCCTACGTGTGCCTTACCCTTGCCTATTACTTTATTTATGTGTGCATCCCAAGAGCAATCTTTTGAGATCTCTACGCCAAGGTACGTATACTGGTCTACGATCGGTAATTCATCTTCTCCCCACTTCCACTTACAAGTTACCGGACTCTCCTTATCTTCGTTACATACAACTACTGCGCACTTTTTTACGTTCGCCGTCACTCTCCACTTCCTGGTGTACTCTAGTGCCTTCTCTATTTGTTTCTGCAGTCCTTCGGGTGTTTCTGATATGCAGACGAAATCATCCGCAAACATCAATCCCGACACCGTATCTTCCCCCACCGTGACTCCCTGCGATGCTGCTTCTACTGCTACTATCATGTCATTAATATATACCTTGAATAGGTTAGGTGATAGCGTACATCCCTGTGCAACTCCTTGTAGGATATCAACGTGCTTCGATATCTCCCCGTCCAACATCACAGCACTTCTCGCACATACCGTCATCTTCTTCATCATTCTCCACATCTTTCCTCTTATCCTTTTCCCACAACTTCTTCTACACCCATTTTCCATACTGTATCGTAGGCCTTTGTCGTTAGACGCCCCCCCCCCCTACACACCTGCTTACCCCCAGCGAATCTCAACATGCCTCGTGGGTGGAGCAACAGCTTCAAATGTGAGTCACGTACTAAAACGGCGCTTGGTACTGGGTTTCAGCCTGGTGCTAAAGGGGGCCGAGGAGGCGGTGAGAGCGTTCTTTGAAAGACGTGCTGAGTCTTGCAGACCCTTGACGCACGTATCCTTTCGAACCGGGCATCGGGGCACGGTGTGCGTAGGGGACGGCATACTGCACTGTGCTGCCCCGTGTTGGTCCAATATGACATTGAGAGGCAAGGATAATTCCATTTGGAAGGAGGCGGGGGGGGGGGTGTACTCATTCGTGCACGGCCGTAGTCGTATGACCATAGACCCTCGCATCCCTACAATGCCGGGACGGGGCAGTTGGGTTTTCACCAACCAGGCAGACATTGCTTGCACCAAGCGCGAAGCTGCCGTGAGGTATTGGGCGAGTCGCATGGAGGGTGAGACTGCATCCTGCTAAGAACCGCCTTGAGGCGGACTTGCATATGGMCGACAGCTTCATGAGATTAATTTAATTTCTGGTGTGGCCACTTCCGGAGACAGCAATGGGTTTTACTAGTAATCTGCCTCGTGGAGCCTTACCATATTACACACTACGTGATACGACCATTCCCCTTGTGCGACAATGAGGTTTCCAACCCCGCACAAATGATCTATACGACCGCCAGCTTAAGGTGAACCGCCAAAAAAAAATAACAAAGGTACCCTGGTTGTCTAGCTCACGCAGGAGTGGCGTGTATTTACGCGTCGTTGCCAACCGACGCCAACTCAACCTATAGAATATATCTAATATATCTTATAGGGGGGGGGGGTTGGTTGTAGTTGTATGACCGAAGACCCTCGCATCCCTACAATTTCGGCGTACTCATTTGATTCTTGCCTTAAGTCATTTGACCATTGACCACGCATCCCTTTCGAGACGGAGCACCGTTCGGCGAGTCGCATGGAGGGGGGGGGGGGGTACTTCATTTTCATGCAGGGCCGTAGTCGTTTGACCATAGACCCTCGCATCCAGGGGCGTACTCATTTGTTACTTGCCTTACGATAGTCAATTGACCATTGACCCCGCATCCCGACCGAGACGGAGGGAAGGGGGAGGGGGGGAGTGCACTCATGTCGTGCACAACCGTAGTCGTATGATCATAGACTCTCGCACGCCNTGTACTTTTGACTTGTCTCTTTGTCTTTGTCTTTGTCTTTTCCCTTCGTTGCTTTTGACCTTTTGCAGTTACACTGCTCGCAGGCCGGGGGTACATCAGTCACACGGGACCATAGTTCCCTTCCCCGTATCATGTCTGCGTTTATAATCGGGGTGGAGGACTCGATTTGTTTGCCTGACCGGCGTGAACCCGGCACGGAACACCCCGGCATTATAGGGGCACCAAGATAGAATCAGGGGGCGTGTACCCCCGATTGGTGATGTTGACTTTTCCATTTATATTTTTACCTTCACATAGCGTGTAGAGGGGAGCGGAGGGCTCCAGACTATCTGTGTTTGACTGGCTTTGATCGCTTTGCGGACCCTTCGGGTTCCACTTTTATTTCAGTATACCTTTTTTTGGGTAAGTTAGCCTGTGACCACGGGAATCGACCGTGTCAAGTGTTGGATTAGCACGGACAGATGGAGGTACTGGATAGAGAGACCGGCACGGTTTTTAATGTGAAGACAACAACAACAATCCTGAACGTCTGTGTTAGGCACAGCATTATAAACATCGACACTGATTAGGAATCGTTCCACATTGAAGGGGTCTTCCACGATCAGGCACACAATGAAGGCACCCGGGGTGTCCGCGCCATCTCTGCCGCGTCTCTCTACAAAACCAGTGACGTCATCCACACAAACCCAATACCAACATTCAGGGGAAAAAACGAAATAGTTGTCAACAAAAATAATGTTTGTCCGTGCGCCACGGGTCGATGTCGTCCGTAAGCTCCGGCGCGCTGCTGTGCTGCTGCTGCGGCGCGCTGCTGTGATCCGGCGCGCCGATCCGGTGCCACTTGGCCAGTCCTAGCACGACCACACTCGACCTGCTCCGTCCGTACTCGCTCTCGTTGTTGTCCTTCCCAGTCGGCTCCTCGCTTTCTCCCTCGTTGCACTCAGGGTGCTTGGTCTGGAAAATAAAAATTCTCGCGCTGAAGGGATTGACCAGTCCAAACAACAGCTCGTCGCCACACGCTCCCTCCTCCTTTGATGGCGAAGCCAGGTTACTGAGACAGTACAGCTCCCTCTAGCAAACACACCTAGGGCCGTGTACATAGTGTCCGTCCACCTTTCTGATGGCGTCTGCCTCCGCGCACAAAAGTGAGATGGACATTGCTGTCTACACCGACGGCCAAAAAGGCCCGTGCATCTGAACTTTTGCGCCTAACGCACCAGTGCCGATCCAACTCTACCGCTGCACACGCTTCGCGGCGGGTGCGCAGCAGCAAGAAGGTATCGGTCCGCTTGAGGGTGAGCCTAGCCTTGCTCGCTAGAAAGACCCCCCCCCTCGCTATGGGCCATGCCAAAGAAAAAACTTTGCCGAGGCAGCGAGGGGAAGAAGGGATGACATATAAATATTAATCTTACACATACATGTAAGAAGGGATGACATATAAATATTAATCTTACAGGTATGTTCTGCTGTACGAATACAAAATATACGGCGGAAGGGCTTGCGAAGATGATGAGCGTTATTGTCACCGTTTTCGAAGCAGCTGGTCTCACCGTATCCGAAAAGAGAACGGAGGCTATGCTACTGCGGACACCAAACCGAGCACTCCGGACCTCACCGCTCGTCATCGAAGCAGCGGGCCAGAGGTATAAACAGACAACGCAGTGTGTGTACCTTGGCGGTCTTATCGTCGCAAACGCGGACATTATGCCAGAGATCAAACGACGCATCCGACTCGCATGGGCATGCTACAATCGGTTCAAGCGGGAGCTGTACAGATATGGAGGATGCTCCCGTTCACTCTAAAGGTGCGCATGCTAAAGGCCGAGGGTGATGGAGACACTGCTGTACGGGTGTGTGACGTGGACCCTTGCCAGGGCGTACTTCGCTGAGCTCCGAACGGCACACCACAACTTCCTCCTACGCGGACTCATTGGTTTCCAGCGCCGACAACGCACGACCATCTCATATGTCGTACCGCCAAGGCTCTCAAGAAGGCACAATGCGAGAGCGTTGAGACGACCATCCGCAAACGACGCCTCCTCTTTGCGGGGGGCGTACAGCGCACGACCAATGAGCGGCTGACCAGGCGGGTGATGTTTGGGACGATCGCCGGTGGGACGAACCCGGGGCCTGGCCGACCAGAAAAGAACTGGGCACAATGTCTAGCAGATGACCTCAGGGTTTTTCGAGCGACAGAGGGCTCCACAGAAAGCTCCCCTTTACTGTTCGGAGCAGAGACGGTACTATGGCCGAGGGCGGCTAAAAAGAGGGGGGTGTGGTATCGGGGGGTTGGCGAGGCGGCGGACCATTTCATGGCGAGGTGGCACAGGGCCGAAGCGGAGAGGAGCTGGCTACGGCAATACAGCTGAGGACGCCAAGAGAGGCGACCAGGAGAGGGGGGGGGGGCAGGGGCGGCCGTACTGATACAGCTGTCGACGAATGCAGAAACGAAATGATAGATCGTGTGGCCAGATATCGGCTCGACTAGTCCTTGAATTCTATTATTTTGTTTCCTGTTGATGTGTTCACTGGGGGGGGCGCGGCAGAGGTAGTATCGACTCTTGACACCGTTTTGTTTTTAGAGTGGGAATGAGATGGCAGAAGGTGTGACATGGTCCCCGTATCAGTTTTTATAGCAGAGACGGGAACTTGTTGTTACCATCGCCTTGAGCTTGCCTTGAGAACTATTTTTCTCTTTTCCTCTCTCGTGTCTTCTTTCTTGCTTTTTTTGCCTTGTTTCTCCCTTTGTTTCCACCCTATGCCGGTGTCTCTCTCTTTTTTCGTGTTGCCTTGCTCGTGCAGCAGTTATCTGTTCCTCTTGGGCACGTGTGCTTTCCGTCTAGGGGCGCTTCTGGCGCTTCTGGCGCTTCTGTCTCCCTGCGTCATTTGTATTCTGTTTCATTTCAGAACTTGTTTTATTTTGTCTTTTTTGTTCTTATTTTTTGGTTCGGCTCGTGTCGCTGTGTTCTCGTACCCGGTACGTTACGCATCTCACTTGCTTTACCCATTAATTTGCGTTTATTTTGTTTTGGTTTTTCTCTGTTTCACAGTCTGTGACCACAGAATTTGTATCTCTCTAGGATTGGGAATCAGGACAGGCACTGGGTGTACTGATGTGGTTGAGTAGAAAGAACGGGTTTAAAGTGAAGACAACAACAACAACAACAACAACAACAACAAGGCCTACGATACAGTATGGAGAAATGGGCTGTGGAAAAAGTTGTGGGAAAAGAGGGAAGATGTGGAGAATGATGAAGAAGATGACGGTATGTGCGAGAAGTGCTGTGATGTTGGACGGGGAGATATCGAAGCACGTTCATATCCTACAAGAGTTGCACAGGGATGTACGCTATCACCTAACCTATTCAAGGTATATATTAATGACATGATAGTAGCAGTAGAAGCAGCATCGCAGGGGGTCACGGTGGGGGAAGATACGGTGTCGGGATTGATGTTTGCGATGATTTCGTTTGCATATCAGAAACACCCGAAGGACTGCAGAAACAAATAGAGAAGGCAAGAGTACACCAGGAAGTGGAGAGTGACGGCGAACGTAAAAAAGTGCGCAGTAGTTGTATGTAACGAAGATAAGGAGAGTCCGGTAACTTGTAAGTGGAAGTGGGGAGAAGATGAATTACGATCGTAGACCAGTATACGTACCTTGGCGTAGAAATCTCAAAAGATTGTCTTGGGATGCACACATAAATAAATAATAGGCAAGGGTAAGGCACACGTAGGCAAGATGGAAGCAGTCCTAACAGACTCGCACCTTGACACTAGAATTAAGAGATGTATACTGATGAATGTAATTGTACCAAAGCTAGAATATGCAGGAGGAGTATGGAAAGGGAATGCGAAGCTCGTAAAACAGCTGGAAACATACAGATGACAGCAGCTAAAAAAGTACTGGGATGCTCAAGTACGACGAGTAATACAGTATTGAGAGCAGAACTGGGAATGTACCCACTTAAGACAAATAGAGACGTGCGTAAGTTGAAATGGCAATATAAAGTAAAGAACATGCCAAATAAGAGGTTGCCAGCCATAGCTGATAAAGCTGTATGGGAGAAAGTAACCAAAGGGCGAGCTGGAATAAGGTGGGATAGCGTAGTCGAGAAAGTATGGAAGGATATAGGAAACCAAAAAGAGATGCTGGCCATAAGAAAATTTAGCGGATACAAGACAGAAGTAAAAAAAGGATAGAAAGAAGGGAAAGCTAGCGCTAAGAAAGAAGGTGGAAGGGGAAGAACACTTAGAATATACGGGGGGTTGAGAGAAGGAATAGGAATGAAAAGGTATCTGCACGGCCCAATGGACTTCGCGAAAAAGCTGAAACTGCGATTTCGTGTAGGGGACCTGGACCTGCCAGAAAGAAGAAGGAGGTATACCAGTAGTCGGGAGGAGGAGGAAGTAGATGCACAGATGTGCCCATGTGGCAAGGCCATAGAGAGTAGAATTCACATAGTGGGAGAATGTGAAAGGTACAAGGAGAAAAGGGATGTGTTAGAGGAGGAGATGAGAAAAATAGACGAGTGTGACATGGAGCAGTTTGGCACACTAAATAGTAGCGAGAAAACGATCGCTATCTTAGGAGATAGATGGTGGCCACAGGCGGCGAAACAGGAAGGGGATAAGATTAGCAAAACGTTTCTTTGTAAATATGGAAACAGCTACATGAGCGCCCAAGTGTTGGAGGTGTCTCTATTAGGAGTAGGAACGGTGCTCCGTCTCGAAAGGGATGCGTGGTCAATGGTCAAATGACTAAGGCAAGCAACAAATGTGGCGGCGGTGGCGGCGGTGGCGGCGGTGGCGGCGGCGGCGGCGGTGGCGGCGGCGGCGGCGGCGGCGATGGTAGTGGTGGTGGCCCGGGTAGTGGCTTAAAGCTGTCGGTGGCGGCTCTGCGCGGGAGTAGCGGCGGCAGTAGCTTGGGCAGCCCGTCCTCTAACATGGTGATCACGCAGGAGGCGCTGGGAAACCTGGAAAGTAACATGGCATCGCTGCTGGGCAAGGGCCATATCACGGAGGGGGACCGCGCAAACAGGCGGCTGTCAGAGCCGCGGCGGATGCTGCCGCCCTGGACCTCCGCAGCAGCCGGGTGTCGAGCCGTAAGAAGAACGGCCGTGAGTTTGCCGCTACCGCCGCCGTCGCCATCGCCGACGACAAAGATGAAGAGTCTGCAGCAGCAGCAGAGCGCGACATTGTCCGACGGCATCGTGGAGCTCGGGAAGGCTGGCGGAGCGCGGCGGCGGGCCGAAGCCGACCCGTACGGCCACCCTCCCGGGCTCTTGACCGACGCCGTTCGAGCGGCGATGGGTGCGGAGGCGGGAGCGTGGAGGGAGGACGAGGAGAGGGGGGGTGTGGAAGCCCCGCGTGAATCGAGGGTTTCGTCCAGCGGAGCTTCTAGCCTGGCTGGAAGCAGGAGGAGCGAAGCGTGGGCGGTGGGGAATGACGCCGGGGGCGAGCTGAATGACGTTGGAGGAGGTGGAGCTAGAGGAGGATTTTTTTTCGCAGGGCGGTCCGCCTTCTGCACGTCGAGGCTATGATAGCAGGGCTTTCTCTCCGAGGGCAACACCGGTAAGAGGGCCGAGGGCAAGCAGAGGCGGCCGTGACAAACGGAGGCGTTTTTTTTGTTTTTGTTTTTGTCGCGGTCCGAGTTTTGAGACTGGTTTTTGATTTGACACCCATTGTTTCTTTCGTTTTGTTTTTTTTCTTTGTAATCGAGTTGTGTTCGCCTCTGACTGGCCGAAGAAGACTGGATCATGAAGAAGGGAGAGGATCATCTACGAGTAGCACTTCCTACGCACTTCATTCTGAAAGTTGGCTATCATAGCTAAAAATCGTTTTCTGCATACTATATACCTTTGAGCATGCGAATATCCTTATGATAGCATGAAGATCTTTACGTGTGGATATACGCATTTTCATTTTGGAGACGAGAGAAATTCGATTAATTATCAATTTGACAAAAGGTCCCAAAATACAGTGTTATTAGTTTTACACCAGCATTCTGGGAGAAAACGTTTTTCAATTTGGAGGGTTTTTCCACCTGGGCGTGGCATTTTTTTTGGGGAGTTGCTTGATACAAGTGGGATATGGTATGGCATGGTTCATTGGGTAGGGTATGTCACGATGCGGTAAATATTATATAGTACCTAGTAGGCTAAGGCGACGTGGAGAAGTTACGGTTTGTTCGATTTTTCGTGGAGGTATTTTTGTTGTGGTATGGCTATTGAACGGTTTGCTTTGTTTTTTTTTATCGTTACGTTTTTTTTTTTTTGCGTTATTGTGTTTCGATTGGTTATGTTTTTTTAGGTGTTTCGAGTTGGTTTTGTTTCATTTGTTTCGTTGTGTTTTCTGTTCTGTTACATACACTCCTTTTTATTTCAGTTATTTTTATTTTTATTTTTTATTCGTACTATTTTTCTTAAACCCTCAAGAACTGCTTCCACATATTTGGGGACAAACTACTTGGAATTAGTGTGGGTTATTTTTTTCAGTTCTGAATGGGTATAAGGTTGTTTTCCACGAGTATTTTTTCATATTTTTTTTTCTTTACGTACGTAGCTGTTTTGCTTTCCTCTCCAAACCCAACTAACTTTTTCGGGGCCTTCGCTTCTTTTTCTGGCCCTTCAGCGAGCACGAACGCTTCGCAGCGGCTCCCGCACGAGTTGCTGTTCATCGTGCCTTGGCGGCCTGCAAGCATCCAGTGTCACACATCAAACACGTCGAGGTCCAATATCACGGCCCTTTGCCGCAAGCTACTTACACAGCGCGTATGTTGATACATAAACTATGGATGGAAATATACGCCACATTTAGGCACAAATATGAAGACTGAACGGTCCCTTATATTTTCGTCCAGATTGATACGAACGAATGCGAGCTTTCTGAGTGATCCACCGCGCCGCTTAAAAGGCGAATAAGAGGACAGGAGGGAAGCCTTTTTAGCTGCTCGAAGGCGGATGGATCTACGACCAAACTTCTGCGTAACGCTGACCGAGATTCCTCGTATTCTTCCCGCCCCCCGCGCCTCCTTAAACTAACCACCCCTCCCCATCTCGCGCCTGAAAACTAACAAAACACATGCCCGCTTGCCACCGGATACCAATATTCGTCCCGTTCCGTTGCGTACTGGTATCATACTGCCTGTGTTTCGCGTATTATTATTGAGTACGATATTTTTTGGGGGGGGGCGGGGATTATTTCGTCGAGAAGACGCTTTTTGTGTGATACGGCCTGTGTTGTGTGTGACCACGGCAACCCTATTACAGGAATATGAGCTAAATTCCATCATCACCAGAAAGAAAACCAACCCTCGTCCCCTCTCTGATGCCTCAAAAAGATTCGGTGTCGGTATGTTATTCTTGTCCCCGCGCTACGTATCTGTATTCGTTTTTTTTCTCGCCGTCGCATTCATATTCAGGGGGCTAGCTTCGTAGCGGTACGGCCTCGGCTCCGCCGGTGGAGCTAAGCCCTGCGTTGCCTACTGCTGAACGTATTGTACGTACCTACTGAACAACCCCCCTCCCCCTACCACCTCCACCAAACTCCCTATCACCACCCCCCTTTCTGTCACCCCCCCCCCCCTTC
The DNA here is from genome assembly GCA_008828725.1 of Saccharina japonica. Lineage (NCBI taxonomy): Eukaryota > Phaeophyceae > Laminariales > Laminariaceae > Saccharina > Saccharina japonica. The sequence goes on from MEHQ01004135.1 coordinate 22,651, forward strand.
TGCCTGGTTGGTGAAAACCCAACGGGCTCCGTCCCGGCATTGTAGGGATGCGAGAGTCTATGGTCATACGACGCCGGCCGTGCACAACATGAGTACCCGCCCCCCCCCCCTTCTGCCTGGTTGGTGAAAACCCAACGGGCTCCGTCCCGGCATTGTAGGGATGCGAGAGTCTATGGTCATACGACGCCGGCCGTGCACAACATGAGTACCCGCCCCCCCCCCCTTCTGCCTGGTTGGTGAAAACCCAACGGGCTCCGTCCCGGCATTGTAGGGATGCGAGAGTCTATGGTCATACGACGCCGGCCGTGCACAACATGAGTACCCGCCCCCCCCCCCTTCTGCCTGGTTGGTGAAAACCCAACGCGTTCCGTCCCGGCATTGTAGGGATGCGAGGGTCTATGGTCCTACGACTACGGCCGTGCACGGCATGAGTACCCCCCCCCCCCCACCCTATTCACCCCTCCTACGTAAGGCAACCTACTATTAATAACTACTGCGCCTACTGTTGTACCGACTGCACCTGCTGTCCGTCTTCGTATACATAGGATATCATCCCCGGGGCTACTCCCTTAGACCCGCCGAGGGTCTGACGCGGCGTACGATAGCCTGCGAGGCATTCTGGACAAGACGCATGTCAGGAAATAGTTTGCAGAGTTTTGGCGGCGAGAGATTCGTCTGGAGGAGCTGAAACATCTCACGGAGGCCGACTTGATCGAGGCAAGTGTGTTTTTTTTCTCTTTCTTCTCTTGCGGTTGTTTGTATGTATATACAGTACAAGGTAGTCACGGGTAGTGATTAGTGCCTACCTGGTATCAACTAAAATAGTCGATGTGTACGTACACGTATATACCGGTATAACACGGAAGAAACCACACCCCCCTTAAATACCACACACCCCCATATGAACACACCCCGTGATAGATTTTTTGGGCTATTTATTTATCGTCGCTTTATCACCGGGGGTACGTTGAATACCTCACACCCCCTACGGAGGAGGTGCGTCTGAAAACAGCAGCGAACGCCAAAACCATCAAAACCATAACACACCTGGTGGATACCATTAATCCACAACACTTGATACTACAGTACTACTACTCCTCTTACTGTGCCCTACGCCCGAACCACCAGCGCCGGGTTATTAACACTACGTAAGATGGATATATCTCGTGAGAATTGCCAACGGTACGTCGTAGTGGTATTGCTCCTTACGTATCAATTACCACTTACCGTTAGCACACCCCCTCAATACCACACCCCCTAGTCACCGCACCCCCTAGCTGTGGGGTTACCGTGCATGGTGATTATCACCGGGGATACGCTAGATACCACCCCCCCCTACAACAGCACACCCGGTGATGATATTTTTTGACGTCAAATTGTTATCACCGGGGTGTGCTTTCTTCCGTGTTATACGGTATATATCCCTTTTCCAACTCCTACGTATAATGATCCCATACTTTAATTTTGAGCGTTTTTTCCCCATGGGTGAAGGGATTTTTGGTTGATCAAAAGTGTAGGGTTATTTTGTACCAAGTATGAATTTCGAATTAAAATGTCTCGCGTTGTTGTTGGTTTTCCAAAAGAAAGAAACAGCCTGTTTTCATGATACATACGGGGGGGCAATTGTAATCGGCATATTAATTTTGTGTGTTATTTCGTTGATCGATTCATTGAGTCATTGATTCATTGAATGATCGATTAATTGGCTGACTGATTGATCGATTCATTGATTGATTCATGGATTGATTCATTGATCGATTGATTGGCTGACTGATTGATCGATTCTTTGATTCATTTATTGAGTCATTGATTCATTGATTGATCGATTGACTGGCCGACTGGGTGATCGATTCATTGATTGATGCATTGATCGATTGATTGGCTGACTGATTGATCGATTCATTCATTGATTCATTGACTGATTCATTGATCGATGGAGGCATGACACGCTCGCAGTTGCGCCCATTAGTTGCTCGATAGAAGGCACGACACCCATGCATGCATCTAATCGCTGTCTCCGTGTCACCTCCTCGAGCCCCACCCAATCATCACCACGCCCATTCAGCCCACGCCTCTCCCCCCGGCAGCAGCAGCAGCAGCAGCAGCAGCAGCCAAAAGGCGTACACACCTCTTCAATCCCCTGCGTGTGTGACTAACCCTGCGCTCAACAATGGTCCGTCCCCGGCATACAAAAAAACTTGCTTGCAATTTACCTTTTCTTTTTTTTTTCACGATACTAGGGGTACAGTAGTAGCACTTTTTGGCTCGTAAAATATTTTCCTATTGACGAGGCTCCCTCCTTAACCCATTCATAACTGAAAAAAAAATGTCCCACGCTAATTCCAAGTATTTTTTCCCCAAATTCGTGGGACCATTTCTTAAGGGGTTAACCCAAAATCGTCGAAATTTCATTTTTTCATTTTTTCATTTTTTTTTTTTTTGCAAATCAGATAAAATGTTGAATGCCTACCTACTCACAGTTATGCCATGGGACTGTTCATCTCGGGTTGCGCTCTTCTTTTTCTTCAAATATATACCTATTTTTTGTGGGGGGTATATACAGTAGCTCCTCAGAAGAAAAGGGTGCATGTCTACCGTGAACTTGCTGCGTTTTTTACCTTTTTACTGCAGCAAGAAGCATTTTTCGCTAAAACAGTGGGTGCAGGCAACCCTTAGGACTGCACTCCGGCTGCGGGGATACGGAGTTGGAGTGATATTCAGGCGGCGGCGTCTGTAGCTAGGAGGGTTGAAGGGGTTACTTGGAATTCGTGTTTACCGGTCCGCGCGTGGATAGTAAATTTAAGGGCATTAGCCAAAAATAGGTACACCTACGCACTTTGAGCCATTTATAGGTACACTGCGTAATGTACACCGGAAACGGCTTCCGGGCCCGCCTGATATTGGGCCTGCGCCCCATTGTACCTACGAATGGCTCAAAGTGCGCAGGTACACCTATTATGGACTACTCAATGTGCGTATCACCTATTTTTGTCTTCAATTGTACCTATAAATGGCTCAAACGATCACTTTTTGGCAACTGAAATATAGACAGACGGTCACATCAGATGCCGGGACTGTCAACCAGCCGACCGTACCAGTACAACCACTGACACTGCGGAGTTATCACGCATTACCTACAGGCGAGAAATCGTATCGCGATCAACGCATACGTATTCAGCACGACACCCCTCCTACAGCACACACATATATACGATGCGGAGAAACAACAATGACGAGTGTTTCCATGCCGTTAAGCTGAAAGTACAATATACATACTTTAGTGCAGTATAAAGTAGGAGAAACTTTGGTATATATACGACCATACGATTATGAGGGGGTCTAAGTTACACAACCGTTGACGGGGTCCGGAACAACATTCCATACGTAGCAAACGTGGGTTAATGTGTGGCCGTCCGTCTATATTTCAGTTGCCAAAAAGTGATCGTTTGAGCCATTTATAGGTACAATTAAAGACATAGGTGATACGTACATTGAGTAGTCCATAATATAGGTGTACCTACGCACTTTGAGCCATTTGTAGGTACAATTGAGCGCAGGCCCAATATCAGGCGGGCCCGGAAGCCGTTTCCGGTGTACATTACGCAGTGTACCTATAAATGGCTCAAAGTGCGTAGGTATACCTATTTTTGGCTAATGCCCATATGAACTTGATTGACAACGCGATGTCAACCCTTCTCGATGCTCTGCGCCGCCGCGACAGACCTCGTCGACCCCCTGGATTCGCGTGTCCTACCACGGACGAGAGGACGGCTGGGTCCTCACCGCCAACAAGCGAGGCCCTACCCTCGTGCCCGTGGAAGACTCCGACCGCGCCGCCGCCGAGGGGGAGTTCGACGCGCAGGAGGCCGCCTTCGCTGCATCCGCTGCCGCGCCTCCGGTGGCTACAGACGCCGCTGACCGGCCTCTGACGGGTGCCAAGCCTCCTCCCGCGCCGTCAGATGCGGTTGGAGCGGTGCAGGAGGATAGGCCTTTGAGTGGTGGGGGTGGTGGTGGGGGCGGTGGCAACAGGTCGATGCGGCCTAACGGCAGCGCGTTTGACCTCCAGGAGGGTAGCGGGGAGGTGGATGCTGTGCCAGGGGGCGCTAGCGGTGGCGGCGGTGGCGGTGACCTTGATAGTCTTGCTTCTGCGTCGGAGGCTGAACCAGCAGCAGCGGCAGCGGTGAAGGCGAAGGCGAAGGATAAGCCGTGGCTGAGACGCAAGAAGGCACCCGCGGCGAGGGCGGCCAAGCAGGGAGCGGACTCTTCCGCCGAGGGCGGTGATGCTGCTGCTGCTGCTGCTGGTGAGGAGCAGGAGGATGCGGCAGCGGCCAAGCCGTGGCTGAAGAAGCGGAGACCTGTTGCCACGAGAGCTGCTGCTGCGGCGGGCGCTGGCGAAGTGGAAGGGGAGGATGGCGTTGTGGTGGCGGCTCCGGCGAAACCATGGCAAAAGGCAGCCGCTGTGGCGATAGTGGCCGGAGAAGGAGATGGGGGAGGAAGGGAGGAGGGATCGGGGGCGGGGGGAGAGGGCGGCGTTGAAGGGTTGGAGGCGTGCCTGAAAGAGCGGGACTGGAAGAAGAGGGTGTCTGCATTCGAGGTATTCCTGACTGAAGGATTGGGGAGGAGTTTGTCCCGGTGCGCTCTGTTCGTGCTCTGGTCTGCTGCTGCTGCTGTTTGCGGAGGTTTTTATGTTGGCTTGTTGTGGTGGATCGTGGGTCGTCGCTCCATCACGGGCATGTTCTTCCTGGTTTTCCTATTTCCTGCTGCTGCGCGGCGTTTTTTGAACGGGGTTTGGGTGAGAGTTTATTTTATTTTATTCCGGGTGTCTTGTGTTGTCTCTTGTGGTGTGCCGACAATATACAGCAGTGACGTTGTTTTTTTTCTCTCTTCCTTCGTTTCCCCCTTTTGTTGTCGTCTGTTGTTTGTTGTTTGTTTTTTTGTGGTGTTTTGCTGCTCCGGTGTCCGTTTTGTGTCCAGGATGCGTCTCAAGCTTGCCGGAGGGGGGACCAGGGCGCGGTTGGCACGGTCGGCCCGTTGCTGCCCCGAATGCTCCAGGATAACAACGTCCAGGTGAGAGAGAGAGAGAGAGAGAGAGAGAGAGGGAGAGAGTGAGAGAGAGAGAGAGAGAGGGAGAGAAATAGAGAGAGAGACAGAAGGAGAGAAAGAACGAGAGAGAGAGAGAGAGAGCGGAGGGAGGGAGGGGGAGGGAGGGAGAGGGAGGGAGAGGGGACTGTCTAGAGTTAGTACGGCGTGCACACTGAGTATGTTTACCTTGGGAGTGAAACGCATCATAATACTGCGTCCGTCCTTTGCACAAATAATTTAAGTACAACCCGTCCCCGATCCAACCTATTGCTCAGATGCTCGTGGGCCCTTCCCTCAACGTCATTGTTATAATCAGATGCTGCATACATGAGTTTAGACTAAGTCCTCGAACTCACAGTTTTCTGTATTTTTTTTTTTATTATGTTTACAGTATGCCATGGTAGTAAATACTGTACATGTAATATTCCCGGCGTCAACTTGTATACCGTCTCCACAGCCGGAGGATCTGGGAGAAGTCTCTTCGTTCGTTCAATGCCTTACGAGTCCACGCTTACTAAAAAGTATGTGTCGTATAGCGGAGCTCGTGTACTAGATAGAGCTCTATTCGTATACCTGGTACGTGTTTAGGCATGGCCCGACTACTGCCGTTGTTTCAGCAAGCTACATACCACATTCTTGTATATACGTAGAACCATTTACGCTTCCCTCCTCCTCCCGTGTCTGTAACATCGCCTGACCGAACCACCACCACAACCGCCAGCCCCCCGCCATATGCCGCCAATCCCCCGCCCCCGCTCGAAACAGGCGGTAGACGCCGCAGTGGAAACCCTGAAGGCGTACCTCTCTTCGCGGTCAACCATGGGTGCGGAAGAAGGCGCGGCGCTGGCCTCAGCCCTCGCCGAGCGCGCCCTCTGTTGCGGCCGTGGCCCCGTAGAAGCCAAAGCGGTCTCCGCAGCCGAGGCGTTGTTAAGCGGGGGCGCGGGCGAGCTAGCCCAGCGCGGTGCCTGGCTTGCCCTGGCGGCCCGCGCTGGAAGCTTGGAGAACATGTTTTTCCCGCCCCCTGTCGGGGAAGACGGGGAGCGGGCGAGGAGCAGGGTTATCGTTGCCGCGGCGGCACCTAAGGCCGTCACGGGGTGTGTAAAGGCGATGTCCTCAGCTTTGGGGAAGGATGGTGTGGCGGGAGGCGAGGAGGCTCGAAAGGAGGTGGGTTTCCATTGATTGGGCGTTCTGGGGGGGGTGGGGGGGGGGGGTGTAGCTCATTGTTGTGGCACGGCCGAGTTCATACTGAACATAGACCGCTCCGCATCCGCTAACGAATGCGGGACGGAGCGGTTGGTTTTCATACAAACGGCAGGCACGACATTGCTATCACCAAGCGCGAAACGCCGTGGAGATATGGGCGAGTCCATGGAGGGTGAGCTTGGCATCGCTGCTAAGAACCGCCTCTGAGGGCGACTTGCATATGGACGAACAGCTCAATGATTAAATTTAATTTCTGGTGTGCCCACCTTCCGAGAACAGCAATGGTTAGCTTGTAACTGCCATCGCGGACGCCTTACCATGATTAACACTCACGTATACGACCATTCCCAGCCTTGTGCGGAACAAAACGGTTCCCACCCCGCACAAATTGATCTACTCGACGCCAGTTTGGTGACGCCAAAAAAAATAACAAAAAAAATAAAAACACGCACCTGGTTGTCTAGCTGCACGCAGCGAGTGGTGTGTTTTACAGCTCGTTCCGAACCGACGCCACCCAACCCGATATTATATCAATAAATTTTGCGGGGGGTGGGGGTGGAGGGGGGGCAATTTCGTAGTGGTGGGGCCTGGAAAATCGTGATTTAGACCAATCACAGCACAAAAAAAATCGTAAAAATCGTGACGTAGACCAATCACGAGCACTAAAAGTGGCAAAGATGTCAATCCCGCCGCCGAACGAAGCACGGCGGTGCGCACGCAGAAGAAGCGCCTCACAGAGGTTAGAAAGCTCGATGGAGAGAGCTTGGTGGAACTCGTACGAGTACAACGGCAGGCTGTTGTTGTTGTGTTGTTGCTGCTGCAGCGTGCTGTTGCTGTTGTTATCGTCGCAACGAGAGTGGAACGTACGTACTCGTATCATTCTGCGTCGGGGGTGTGGCTGATACCACCCACCTATAGGTCATTCATACCGCAACTTGCTTTTTGGAACTCGTACGAGTACAGCGGAAGGCTGTTGTTGCTGTGCTGTTGCTGCTGCAGCGTGCTGCTGCTGTTGTTATCGTCGCAACGAGAGTGGAACGTACGTATCATTCTGCGTCGGGGGTGGCTGATACCACCCACCACCCACCACCCCTCGGTGGGTCATCCATACCGCAACTTGCTTTTTTCAGGAAAAAAATCCGCCAGATGATACATATATCCTTCATGCTTCCACGCATTGAGTTGATTTCAACACCTTCGATAGCCCTACACAAGATTGTTCGAATGAGCCTATTTTCATGCCGAGGTTCAAACTGTAGCGCTCGCGGTGGCCTCGCAGCAGAGGGCACATACATGGCATCGGGCGGAAATCAAAACTCGAAAAATTGAGCAACCCCGTAGCCCGTATCGAAAAAACCTCCGCAAGACTTAGAAATCTTTCTCTTTTTTTTCTTTTTTCCCCAGGCCCCCCTACTAAAAAATTGCCGGGGGGGGTTCGTTAGGAGTTGTGCAGTCTGGAGTGGGATCACCATGCTGTTTTTTTCTGGCCGGTCCATGGGGTGGAGGTTGGGGGGATTGTGTTTGGTGGGCTCGACTTGTGGGTATTTTTGGCGGCCTGGGCTTGTTTTCACATCGTTTTGAGGTCGTGGGGGTTGTTCCAGGGCGCGCGGGGGGGGTGTACTCATGTCGTGCACAGCTGTATTCGTTATTTGGGGCGGGGGGTGCTGGGCTTGTAGGTCGTCATTAGTTTTTTTGTATTTTGCTGTGCCGTTTTTCGCGAAGCAGGTGTACCTGGGGCCTCGAGGTATTTGCTGATACATATTATATTTACCTGGTAATGTTTGGTATACACCATGTAACAACTTGTTTGCGGATTTTGCGAAGCAGACGTACGTGCCTGGACCCGAAGCCTTTGATGATAAACACACCTGGTGTGTTTGAAATATGTACGCCATCTAACATTGTTTTTGTTTTCCCCCATTTTTGCGAAACTAGGTGTACCTAGCCGCGAAGTCTCTGTTGGGCAGCCCTAAGTTGCCCATCAAAATGGCGGGTGTTACTTTGGCCACCGCCCTCTACGCTGCTGAGGGGGACGGTGCGAAGGCGGCCCTCGGGATGGAGGACATGGAGTTCCGGGTCAAGGCTCAGGTGGGTAGCGAACTGATTTGTTGTGGTACTCCAAGTATTTGGCCAACAATTTCCATTGGCTGGAGCAGTGGGAGTGTAGGTGATGGTATAATAGTAGTAAAGGTTCTATTAATAGTTGTTGTGGAGATGGAGTTGTTGTACTGGGAGAAGTAGTGGATAGTTGTTGTGGTAGTAGTAGTAGTAGTAGTAGTAGTAGTAGTAGTAGTAGTAGTAGTAGTAGTAGTACTAGTAGTAGCAGTAGTAGTAGTAGTAGTAGTAGTAGTAGTAGTAGTAGTAGTAGTAGTAGTAGTAGTAGAAGTAGAAGTAGAAGTAGAAGTAGCAGTAGTGGGGGTGGTGGTAGCGGAGCGGCAGCAGCACCGATACAGCGATACGACGGGGGTTTTGCGGGAGGCGGTAACTTCTTCCCCCTCTTTTTGGTGGGCTGAGGGTTTTGCTGTTATTGTTTCTCGTCATTCCGAGCAGTACGTACGTGAGGGGGTTTCTCTCCGCCCCAAGGCGTTTTCCTAAACGGGTCGACGCGCTTCTCTCTTTTCAGCTAAACCGAGAGTTCTTGTTATTGTTGCTACTCGTATTGTTGGTTTTGTTTCATTGTTGAGCGTGTTGTTATTGCTATTGTTTATCTCGGTCCGAGCAGTACGTACGTGAGTGTTTCACTTTCCGCTCGAGGCTTTTCCCAGACAGGTCGACGTAACCCCCCCCCTCCACAAGGGGAATGGTCGTATCACGTAGTGTTAATATGGCAAGGCATCCGAGAGGCAGTTACATAGTAAAACCCATTGCTGTCTCCGGAAGTGGCCACACCAGATATTAAATCAATTCATTGGAGGCTGTCGTCCATATGCAAGTCCGCCTCAGAGGCGGTTCTTAGCAGGATGCAGCTCACCCTCCATGCGACTCGCCCAATACCTCACGGCGCTTCGCGCTTGGTGCAAGCAATGTCTGCCTGGTTGGGGAAAACCCAACGTGCTCCGTCCCGGCATTGTAGGGATGCGAGGGTCTATGGTCATATGACTACGGCCGTGCACGACATGAGTCCCCCCCCCCCCTACCCTTTGTATAGGCCTCGGCCCATGTTGGACAAAATGGTTGGAAGTTTTTTGTTAATTAACCCTATAACCCAGCCCGCCTGGGAATTTTCTTGGATTTTTTTTCCGGAATGAAGATGTAGTGAAGAATTAGTGTGGATCACCAACCATTTTGTCAAAGAAGCTGGGCCAAGTCGTTAAACTCTGCTTCTCCCCCCTCCCCCCCCCTCGCTTTGGACACACAGGTGGAAAAGGCTTTCGCCGATGCTGACGCCTCCAAGGTAGTGGCGGCGGTGGCGGCGATTCCCGATCGTCCGGCGGTTGCTGCTGACGGTGTTGGTAGGGGCGCAGGTGGCGGAGGTATCGGCTACGGCGCTGACGATACTCTGGACCTCCTCGTCTCGCCAAATTCCACGCCGGGGCAAAGCAGCCATGGCTCCCGCTCTTCTTCCGACCTTCTGGCAGAGGGTGGTGTAGCTTTTGGCGGTGGTGGCGACCGGGGTGAGTTCGGGTCTGTGGTGATCCCGGCCGAAGGAGGAGGAGGAGAAAGGGGTCTGGGAGAGGACGACGACGAGGCGACAGAGGATGCCTCACCGGTGGATGATGGCGCCCTCGGAGGTGATGGTTTAGCTGCCGCGGGGTTCGCCGACACCGCCGCGGCTGGTGCTACCGGTAACGTCAACGGTACTATTAACGGTCATGCCAACGGCACTATTAACGGTAACGTCAACGGTACTTTTAACGGTACTATTGCTGTTGGCGGTGGCGGCAGTGGCGGCGGTGCCACCGACCCGGATGACGCGGCTGTTACCCTCCCAGACCTCCGCATGACCGCGTCTCCCCCCGTCGAAGAGGAGGAGCGGCTGGGACGGGGTTTCACCACCACTGGAAGGCGCCCGCTGTCGCCGGTTAACCGGACGCTTGATCGAAAGCTGGCGGCTGCGGGGGACGCGTCGGAGACCGGTAAAACCGGGGTCGGAGCTGCTGAGGGTGAGCGTGGAGGCGGAGCCGGGGCGGGGGGGATGGCGGGGAGGCAAACCCCGGTGCAGACAACGCCTCGGTCTTATTCGAAGAGGGGGGGTCAGGGGACGCCGTCTTCGACGTACCGCGGGATGGGGAAGGCGGGCTTACGGACCGCTGCCGAAAGGGAGGCGCGCTACTTGGGAACTCAGATGTGAGCGCTTGGTTTGGGGGTTTTTATAGGGAGTTGTTTGTGGGTTTTTATGGGGAGGGGTTTGGGGGGGCGGGTGGGGGGTACTTATTTGTTGATTGCCTTATTAGGCATTTGATTATCTGTCCAACGCCACCCTTTTCGGTTCTGACATTATTTTTGCTGTGGAGATGTCGCGCTCGAAAAGTCGGTCCCGGGGGGTGGGGTGGTGTACTCATGTCGTGCACGGCCGTAGTCTTATGACCATAGACCCTCGCATCCCTACTCCCTACAATGCCGGGACGGAGCATGTCGGGTTATCACCGACCAGGCAGATAGTGCTAGCACCAAGCGCGAAGCGCCGTGAAGGGGGGGGGGGGGGGGGGGGTCGCCCCCCCCCCCCCGCCCTCCCCGAGCAATGTTCTACAAATCGGGCAGATAGATTATCTACAGATATATCATCTAGAATCCTAATATCCTACCGTTATGATATGTTGTGCAGGATCTGTATCAGTGCAGATCCCCCAACACAGGAAACGTGTTCTCTAGATCGCGCTGTTTTTTTTTTTTCGCTCACACCCGGCAAGATGAGCTCCAAATAGATCATTAGATCATTAGACAAATGCTACGGTGGAGGTACCCCGTCTTTTTTTTGTGAGGGTTGTTAGTCACTCGAGGAGCGCTATACCTCGCCCCGAAAAAGCAGATTTTGGTGGGAAAATAAAAGTGCTACGAGTACGTACACCACGAACAACCCCCAAGGCCTTATAACCCATTCAGCACTGAGAAAGTTATCCCACTCTAATTCCAAGTAGTTTGTCCCCAAAAACCGGGGACCGGCTCTTGAGGGGTTTAAGTAAAAACAATGAAAAATGTTGCAACACAATGGATGACACACTGACGATTTTTTTGGGTTAGGTTGGTAAGGGGCCCGATCATTCAGAAAGAGTTTCAGCCCACAAGTGCTGCGTACCTCTATAGTATGATAGCATGCGGCCACACCAGTGCAGAACGGAAATATGTCTACCCTGGCATGTCTAAATCGTGCTCGTAGTGGGAATCGATTGTCTATCCGTGGGGTGATGCAATGGGGTGTTGCATGTTCGCTCGTCGATGGCAACCCCTAAAAACTAAAACGACCGCTCGTCTCACTCCCCCCTTCCCTTTCCCGGCCCGCCCTGAATCGCGAAAAACTTTATCCCCCATTCCGATACAGGCTGGTTCTTCCGGAGGGCGAGCGAAATGTGTGGGATGACATCCTGGACCAAGCTCTGCTCAAGGCCCCTAGGCTAGAGTCGTGGCGGAAACGCCGCTTGTCCATCGATAGCATGCCGCCGCCACCCCCGCCCCCTGCTTCCCGCGGACTACTGGCCCGGCCTCGCCGCGAGGAGAGCGCCGATGCTCCCCCTCCCCCTCCGGCTGGCTCTTTCCAGGTGCGACCTCCCGTACCACCGGAAGGGGGGTCGGCAGCCCCGGGAGGTGTGTCAGCAGCAGCAGCTGGAGGGGCGTCGGAAGTACCGGAGGAGCCAGCAGTAACTTCGAGAGCAGCGGCAGCAGCGGAGGAGGAGGAGGAGGCGGTGTCGGAAGCGGTGGTAGCGGTAGTAGTATCACCGGCCCCGCAAGAATCTGGCGAGTGTGAGGACCTGCTCCTGGAGATCGAGGTGGATGATGTGGAGCGAGACTGGAGCCGGCCGAACGCGTCGGCGGAGCCGTGGGAGCGTGTAGGGGGAGGGGTCGGGGGGGGGACGCGGGAGGTAACCGGAGCTTCGTCCTTGCCGGAAGCGTTGGCGGGGGCTTTGACGGAGCCGGGGGCGGCGGCGGCGGCGAGAGGGGGAGGAGACAAAGGCGAGTCCACGTGGGGGGTGACGGCGGGGGAGAGGAAAGAAGCGTCGCTGCTGGCGCGATCGGCGGATGAGTCTCTGCGCGAGCGTCTCGCTAAGATGGAAGAGCGGCGGGGCAGGAAGGGCTCGGGAGGGGCGGACGCGGCGAGCTTGAGCTTGTCTTTCGCTGAGCGGCGCCAACTGCTGCGCGGCCCCGGCTCTTGGACCGGTGGGGCAGTCGGGGGAAGCGGCGACGGCGGTGGTGGTGGTGGTGGCGGCGGCGGCCCGGGGAGTGGCTTGAAGCTGTCCATGGCGGCTTTGCGCGGGAGTAGCGGTGGCAGCTGCTTGGGCAGCCCGTCCTCTAACATGGTGATCACGCAGGAGGCCTTGGGAAACCTGGAGAGCAACATGGCGTCGCTGCTGGGCAAGGGCCAGATCACGGAGGGGAACCGCGCAAACAGGCGCGATTCTCTGAACCGCAGGCTCAGGCGCGGGGCTTCGTCGGGCGTCGGGAAGCTGTTGCCGAGAGGCGCTGCGGGAGAGGTCAGCAGCTCGGTGGACGTCAGCGGCACGCTGGACGCGAGCGCGGTGGACGTTCGGACGGCGGGAGCGAAGGCGGGAGTCGGAGGGGTGGTGGAGGCTTCGCCGGCAGCTGTCAGAGCCGCGGCGGATGCCGCCGCCCTGGAGCTCCGAAGTAGCCGGCGCCGTGCCATCGCTGAGCGGGTGTCGAGCCGTAAGAAGAACGGCCGTGAGTTTGCCGCTACCGCCCCCGCCGCCGTCCCCGATGACAAGGAAGAAGAGCCTGCAGCAGCAGCAGCAGCGGCGTCAGCAGCAGCGCGCGACATCGTCTCGTACGACGGGATCGTGGAGCTCGGAAAGGCTGGCGGAGCACGGCGGCGGGCCGAAGCCGACCCGTACGGCCACCCTCCCGGGCTCTTGACCGATGCCGTTCGGGCGGCGATGGGTGTAGAGGCGGGAGCGTGGAGGGAGGAGGAGGAGGGGGAAGCTCCGCGTGAATCGAGGGTTTCGTCAAGCGGAGCGTCTAGCCTGGCCGGAAGCAGGAGAAGCGAGGCGTGGGGGGTGGGGAGCGACGCCGGGGGCGAGAGGAATGACGGTGGGGGAGGTGGGGCTAGAGGTGGCTTTTTTTCGCAGGGTGGTCCGCCTTCCGCACGGCGAGGAAGCAGGGCTTTCTCTCCGAGAGCGACACCGGTAAGGGGCCGGAAAGCAGAGGCGGTGGTGACAGAGACGTTTTTTTAGTTTTTTTTTTTTTTCGGGGCAGAGACGTTTTTTTTGTTTTTTTTTTTTTTCGGGGTCTGAGTTTTGAGAATAGTTTTTGATTGACCCCCCCCCGTGTTTTTTTTTTTTTTTTTCAATCGAATTGTGCTTGCCTCTGATTGGCCGAAAAGTGGATCATGAAGAAGGCAGAGGTTGATCTCGTACACTCCTTTTGATTTCAGTTAATTTGGGTTTTTTTATTTGTTTTAGGTTGTTTTTCACCGATACTTTTTTTTTTTTTTACTCGTAGCTGTTTTGTGTTCCTCTCCAAACGCAACTAACTTTTTGGGGCCCTCGCTTTTTTTTTTCTGGCCCTTCAGCAAGCACGAACGCTTCGCACTGGCTCCCGCACGAGTTGCTGTTCCTCGTCGTGCCTCGGCGGCCTGCAAGTATCCAGTGTCACGCATCAAACACGTCGAGGTCCAATGGTAGGCATCGGGGTTGGTTGTTGGAGGGAAGAGGCAAGAAGAAGCATCCCCGCGAGCACGGCCCATTACCGCAAGCTACACAGCGCATATATTGTATATGTATATACTTCGAAGTATATGGTTTTGTATATATATGTATATATATGTAAATATATATTAATGCATAAACTCGGGGACGGAAATATAATCCACATTTAGGTGTATATATGAATACCGAACGATCCTTACATTTTCGTCCAGATTGATACGAACGAATATGCGAGTTTCCGAGTTTCACCGCGCCGAGGAATTAAGAGGATAGGAGGGACGCCTTTTGAGCTGTTCGAAGGCGGGTGGATCTACGACCGAAATTTTGCGTAACGCTGACCGAGATTCCAAGTATCCCTCCCGCCCCCGCGCCTCCCTGATACGTACCTGAAAACTAACACCCCTCCCCACCTCGAGCCTGAAAAATAACACAACACCCGACCGCCGGCTCGCCGCCGGATATACCAATGTTCGTACCGTTCCGCTGCGTATTGGTTATATCATACTGCGTTTCGCGCAATATTATTGAGTGAGGTATTCTTGTTTTGTTTTTTTTTCTTTCATCGTGAAGACGCTTTGTGTATTAACCCCTTGAGAACTGGTCCCACGAAGTTGGGGGCAACCTACTTGGAGTTAGTGTCGGATAATTGTTTCCAGTTCTGAATGGGTTAACCCCTAAAGAACTGGTGACGAATTTGGGGACAAAGTTACTTGGAATTAGCGTTGAACCTTTTTTTCAGTTCTGAATGAGTTAACCCCTTAAGAAGTGGTCCCACGATTTTGGGGCAAACTACTTGGAATTAGTGTGAGACATTTTTTTCCCGTTCTGAATGGGTTAAGCGGGTGTTGTGACCATGGACTCGATTTCAGGAAAATGTGCTAAAATCATCATCACCAGAAAGAAAACCAACCCCTCGCCCCCTTCTGATGCCTCACAATATTCGTTGTCGGTGTTTTATACGATGTTATTCTTGTCCCCGCGCTATTTTATTTATTTATTTATTTATTTATTTATTTATTTATTTATTTATTTATTTATTTATTTATTTATTTATTTATTTATTTATTTATTTATTCATTTATTTATTTGTTTCTTTGTTTGTTTGTTTGTTTGTTTGTTTATTTATTTATTTATTTATTTATTTATTTATTTATTTATTTATTTATTTATGTATTTATGTATTTATTTATTTATTTATGTATTTGTTTCTTTGTTTCTTTTTTATTTATTTACTTATTTTTTATTTTTTTATTTCGTAACTGCTGCCTGTGCCTACCGCTGTACCGACTGCACCTGCTGCTCTCGTCCTTCGTATTGTAGCTACTGAACCTGAGGCAACCTACTGCTAATGTATATTTATGCCTATTGCTGCAAAGTACCAGGTACGTAACTGCTGCCTGCGCCTACCGCTGTACCGACTGCACCTGCTGCTGCTCGTCCTTCGTACTAACAGGATGTCACCCCCGGGGCTACTCCCTTAGACTCCCCGAGGTCGGGGAGCGGGTCCGACGCGGCGTACGATAGCCTGCGAGGCATTTTGGGCAAGGCGGATGTCGGGAAATACTTCGCGGAGTTCCGGCGGCGAGAGATTCGTCTGGAAGAGCTGAAACATCTCACGGAGGCCGATTTGATCGAGGCAAGCGTTTTTTATTATTTTTTTATTATTATTCTGCGGGTGTTTATATGTATGACAGTACGAGGTAGTCACGGGTAGGGGTTAGTGCCTACCTGGTGTCAACTAATATTCTAATAAAGAATAGCGCCCCCCCTTGGTGAAAACCCAACGTGCTCCGTCCCGGCATTGTAGGGATGCGAGGGTCTATGGTCATACAACCGCAACTAAGGCCGTGCACGACATAAGAGTACAACCCCCCCCACCCGGTGCGACCGCTCGAAGGAGCCGTGTCAAAGCCAAATGACTAAGGCAGCAAAAATGTACCCCCCCCCCCACCCTGACAGTCATACACAACGCCGGCATAAAACAAAGTAACAACCCCCGTCATTGTAGGATGCGAGTGTACTAGAGGTACAAAGACTGCGGCTCATAAAGCCATAACATTAGTACATCCCCCCCCCCCCTCCACCTCGCTCCAGTCTCGAAAGGGAGCGTGGTCAATGATAAAATGACCAAAGCAAGCAACACATATTACGCGCCCCCCCCAACACCCCCCCCCGCACTCCAGCCTCCCCGTCTCCCTCGTCCTCCTACCCCAAGTGCCTACCCCTACCCCTGACAGAGGGGGGACCCTTACAAACACTACCGCGAAAACGAGTGACCGCACCAATTACTAGCAGTGTTATCAGTATCAGTGTTACTTTTGTCCCAAAAAACAAAAGAACGGGGGTCCAGTTTGTAAGGGTTGAAACTAACCCTGCCCCCCCCGCCCCCTTCCGGCTCCCGCCTCCTCCTACCCCAACCACCACCACCACCACCCCTTTTCAGATGGGCCTTCCGATGGGCGCGCGTAAGCGTTTGCTGGTAGAGATCCACGGCTCCGTTTCTCCGGGCGGGGACTCCGGCCGCGGGTCGCCACCTCCCGTCGTCGTCCTGCACGCGGCAGCCTTAGAGAGACCGGAGAGTCTCAGCTCGCCCCGTTCCAGGCTCGGGACGGATCGAAGCCTTCGTTCACCGCGCATCACCGCTGCCGCGCTTGCTGGGTATGGAGGTGGTAGGGCTGTGTCGGGTTTGCAGCGGTCGGAAGGCGCTCGTTCTCCTCTCTCGAGGCCGGGGTCTGCGCGCAGTCTTGGTTCACCGTCTGCGCGGAGTCTTGCCTCGCCGAGAGCGTTGACGAGGCCGGCATCCGGGGGGGCGAGTCGGAACCTGTCTTCGCCGCGCACCGTCGCCGCCCCCGCCGCCGTGTCGGGGTTCGCAAGCGCTAGGGCGGGAGCGGGGGCGGTCGGGGGGGCGAGGCGGGCGGCGAGCGGTAGCGGTGGCAGCGGTGGCTTGGGGACCCGGCGGGACCCCCCCGTGTCGGCGTCTTCGCTGAGGGCTAAGCTGCAGCAACACCAGCAGCAGAGGCGGCAGCAGCAGCAGCAGCAGCAGATGGTTGCGAGCTCGGGGTCTCCGGTTAGCCAGCGACGTACCAGCGCTGGTGGTGGCGGCGGCGGCGCCGGTGCCGGCGGAAGCGACGAGAGCTTTGAGAGCGGCCTAGGGGGCGATGAGATGAGGCACACCGGCGGCGGGGGCGGGGGTGGTGGCAGCGAACCGTTGGCGGCTGATGATGACGCTGCGGCGGCAGCGGACGCAGAAGCAGGGGGAGACGCGCGCACGCACACGCCGCAGTTCGCAAGGTCTTCCCTCCTCGCGGTCGGCGGACGTAACAACAGCACCACCAGCGGCGTCGGCATGAGCAGCAGCAGCGGCGGCGGAAGGAAAGAGCACCGCTCCACGATCGGCGGGAGCGGTATCGAAGCCCGGCGGCTGCAGGCGGCGGTGGCGGCGGCAGCGGTAGATTCTGCTGCCGCTGCTGTGGAGGATGCAACCGCGGCTAGCAGCAAATTGCCTCGGAAATCGTCAGTGATCCCGAGAAAGACTAACAACACGCTGTCGCGCATGGCTCCCCCCGATTCGATGTTGGGGATGGGGGTGACCGGTATTGGCGGGGGTGGGGCGGGAGTGGAAGCTACGGCGGCGGCGGCGCGAGGTGGGGGTGACGGCGCAGGCGTTGGCGGGGAGGGGGCCGGGGCGGAGGACAGTGCGGCGGAATCGGTCATAGCTTCTGCTGGCGCGGCGGTAGGGACCGGGGCAGAGTCGGGAATTAGGAGAAGCTTTTTGCCGCGGCCGTCTCCGAAGGCCCGCAGGGGTTTCATCCCTCGCAACAGCAGTCGGGCTTGATTTGGGTGTATTTTGGGGCGGGCGCGGGACGTTGATGAGGGGGGTGGGTGCGGGGGTTCGGGAAGGATTCGGGAGGTTTTGATGAGGTGGATGGATGCTTGGGTTGGGGGGGAAGGGGTACTCAGTTGTTGCTTGCCTTAGTCATTTGACCATTGACCACGCATCCGGGCGCGTGCTATTGACCGGAGGAGTGAATGTTTGTTTTTTTTTATTTGGGAGGTATTGAGGTATATTTTGGACGGAAATTGATGGTTGGGATTTGAATGAGGACTCGAAGGATGATTGTTAGAGTTTCTCCGCTTCGTGCAAAGGGCGGAGGGAGAGGGATGGCCGTTCATTGGCAGCTGCTTTGCCGTTTGCGAGACAGTTGTCGTGGCCCGTCATCTTCCCTCCCCTCGTATTAGTGTAGAGATGCAGCTAATTAATACACCGCCCTCTCGGGCATCGCTGCTTATTGTACAATATAGGGCTCTACGACGTACAAGGGCTGGGAACGGGTGGAAACTTGGACCAAGGATGTTTGGCTTTTTCGTGTTTTGTGATGACGATTTTCGCGCCAGTACCTTGGAGGCGTTTTTGTTTCTCTTTTTTTCGGTTTCGAGCCTTGTGTTTTTGAAGAGGTATATATAATCGTCTGATTGACCACTATTTACTTGTTACAAACATTTCACCCCAAAAACCCCTGAAAGTTCTAACTAGATTTTAACATACTTCCTGTCAACATGGTTGGTTGGTTCATACCCCTGTCTCTGTGTGTCTCTCCCCCCCCCCCCTTAACAGGTATATAGGATAAAACGGTTGAGAAAAAGCCCCTACCTACTACTTGCCACTAAATATACCTTATAGGTACAAATAAATAATGCACACAATTAAAAACCCAAATCACTGATTACTTAAATTCGTCCAGGTGCTTTTAAGTTTTACTCCATAACATGTCCTCGCACACCTCTTCTTATATACCATACATAGCTACAAATAGTAGACCCACCCTATCACGTCAACTCGTCGGAACACTATAGTATGCCTGGTACGTTTATTTCAGACTGTTTAATTTTATTTTTAATTTAATTTTAATAATTTCTCCCCCCACAAATTCTCCGGTCCAACAGGACCGGAGACTCAAGAACCTAATCCCAAAAGTGATGCCCGATTTTCAAGATTATAGGCGTGACCAGAAAAGTGACCCCCTAAATCACACCACGGGTACCCCCTTGTCCCCTCGACCCTCAAAGCCCGTTTTCGGCGTACAGCAGCGGCGTCGCGACAGTTTTTGCACGCCTCGACAGCCAAGCACACACCATGGGTCTCGGCCGAGTATCGGCATCAGAGGAGGGGTATGTGCGACACGCCGAGCGCAGCAGTACGCACGCAGAGCACATCAGCAAGCACGCACGCTTGCAGCCTCCGATCGAATCGGCGTGTGCACCGCTTCAGTGATTTCTCGAGGTAGCTCGTACATAATTGGATATGGATAGGCACTGAGTGTAAGCCTGTCTAAGTCCTAGACCCGTGCCTAAGAACATGCGAACACCAACAGCGGCAGCCCTCAACCCCTACAGCAGACCCTGCTCAAAATGACCGACCCCTGGGAGTTCCACATCTATGAATAATTTTGTTCGAACAGGGGTGGCGGGGGGGGGGGGGGGGGGT
>MEHQ01004135.1:44155-54983 GCA_008828725.1 Saccharina japonica
GTCGCCATGGAGTCACCATGGAGTCGCCATGGACATGCCATGGTCAACCCATCGTGTCGCCATGGACATGCCATGGAGTCGCCATGGAGTCACCATGGAGTCGCCATGGACACGCCATAAATTCGATATGGAGTCACCATGGGGTCACCATGGACATACCATGGAGTTGCCATGGACATGCCATGGAGTCGCCATGGAGTCGTCATGGTGTCGCCATGGAGTCACCATGGAGTCGCCATGGACATGCCATGGTCAACCCATCGTGTCGCCATGGACATGCCATGGAGTCGCCATGGAGTCACCATGGAGTCGCCATGGACACGCCATGGCCACACCATGGGCACACCATGGAGTCACCATGGACATGCCATGGAGTGGCCAGAGAGTGGCCGTGGAATCGCCATGGTCATGCCATGGTGTCTCCATGGACATGCCATGGAGTCGCCATGGAGTCACCATGGACATGCCACGGAGTCGCCATGGACATGCCATGGACATGCCATGGAGTCGCCATGGACATGGAGTCGCCGTGGCCTATTCATGGAGTCGCCATGGACTAACCATGGAGTCGCCATGGAAACACCACGGAGACGCCGTGGATACACCATGGAGTCGCCACGGAGTCGCCACGGAATCGCCATGGAGTCGCCATGGACATGCCATGGAGTCGCCATGGACATGCCATGGAGTCGCCATGGACATGCCATGGAGTCGCCATGGACATGCCATGGATATGCCATGGACTCACTCTCGGGTTGCCATGGCCTGTCCGTGGTGGAGCAATAAAATACTGTGCAAAACAATGTCGGATAATGTACTCGGAGTATCGAGTATAATACTCGGACAATCCGTGCAACGTTTCTCATTTCAAACCGATTTTTTTTATGAATCGACGCGGACTTTCATGTGATTGGTCAAAGCATGAATCACCGGAAAGACATTTGCACTTTGGGGTAGGCCCAGGCCTTTAAGGCACGCCGCAGGCGCAAACAGGCTAATGGAGATAGGCACGCCGCAGGCGGAAAAAAATGAAATAGGCACGATGATAGGCAAATGCTTGAAATGCCAAAAACGTGCTTACCTATGCCTGAAATAATGCCTTAGACGTGCCTGAAACCCGACGAGCCGGCCAAGGCACGTCCCACACTAATTTCATAGTAGTTTAGGGATTCAGGCATAAATGCCTATCTTGCTCAATGCAATACTAATTTCAAGTAGTTTTGGGTTTCAGGCGTAAATGCCTGTCTTGCTCGGTCCAACACTAATTTCAAGTAGTTTAGGGTTTCAGGCATATATGCCTATCTTGCTCAACACGCGACTGTAGCACATTTGAACTGCACCTTCGTTTTCGGAGACGAACCACTAGATGAACTACTTAGAATCAGTGAGCATTTCCCCCTTGGAACTGCACACCTGCTTTTTTAATACTTGATTTAAGTTTGGGAGCAACGAAATAGCACCAAATAGCTAATATTACTGTTATGGTACTGCTGGAACGATGTGGAGACGTTGATAAATACCTGATATCAGGTATATTATTCCTATTGGTAGTACTTGGAAGGCGTACCTTACACGGCTTTTCAGTCTTTCATCGCGGAAAAGGAATAAAGCTGCTCTTCTTCTATCTCTAAGCAAACAACACACGTGAGTACCAACGAGTTCCCGTTCCATAGGCTGACCTGGCTAGGAATACTCTGTGTCCTTGCCCTAATCACATAACATTACGATTCATAGTTTAAAGACATACAACAGCAATAACGATGCCAAGTGCCGGGCGCGTTCCCTTGCTGGGAGTGATACTGGTCAGTATGTCCGTTTTCATCGCAGCTGTGGACACAATGTTTGAAGGCGCCTACAGGCTCAGATTTTTCTGGGACGGCACGCGCTCGTTCTACACGTTCAAATCGCCTACCCAAGTGACGAGCATGGAAGTCGGCACGGAGACACACAATTCGGGCTGTACTCGCATGTGTTTGGTTCCTGAATCGTCCCGTCGGTTTCCACTGCTGTACTCAAAGCTGTTTTAAATCATCGAAAATAACTGACCTGGGTTATTCCAAATCGGTGTTGTATACTACAATCGCGCCCATTCCTATCGAAGGGGTTTTCGTTAGTTTCCGGTCGTGATCCTTTTTTTCTTGGGGAAAAAAAGAACAATGTGCGTGTTTTTCAGGAAATTTGAACGGAGCTCTAAACCAAAATAACGTGCAGGCTGGTTAAAGCATACCGCCCAAAAAATATTCAGTAGCCAATGTCTACGCCGTTTTATGGAGATAGACCCTGAAATTTGGCACACGTGTTTTATGCACTCTATCCGAGCCGTTAACGGATGTTTTTTTTTTGTTTTCGTCAGATATTGTTCGTTTTGTATTTATTTGGGAAATTTAAGTCTTAAGAGTAGATCCAAACTTTCCAACAAAACAAAACAAAAAACAAAACATTCGTAAAAGGGTCGGGGCGCATAAAACACGTGTGCCTAATTCCAGGGTCTATCCCGAAAAACCCGCGTGGACATTTGGACGTTTGTGCGGTAAAAGGGCAATCAATAGGCGTCGCCCGTAGTTACTTACAGAGGTCCGCATCTGAGATAGACCTGTTTTTTTTTAATTCTACCGATAGTCTTACTGAAAAAGCGAAGGCAACAAATCACACGCCGTTTGTGTCCAACGGTGCCGTGAGTAAAAATGAAAATTCTCGTTTACGCTTTTTTGTGATTCGTGTCTTTTTTTTTTAGTATTCACCTTCGCAGGCAAATTTGGGTATGGGATTCCAAACGGCCAATTTTCAATACACTTATTTTCCGAAGGCTATGAAAATCACATTCTAGACAAGATATTCAAAATGTGATCACGGAGAAGTGTGGTGATAGGCTACAGTACGCGACAGCACTTAAACATTTCCTATTTAAACTCAGCCTCGCGTCTTATTTCCTCTCTAATTTAAGCAGAAATGCTTGAATCCAATTTCCTATTGGGAGAAGAGGCGCAAAACGCCAAATTCTTGAAAATCAAATTCTTATTTTACAAAGGCGTTCAATGCGACCTTTTGTTTTTTGAGCGGTTGTCAAGAATATATTTTTTCACATGGCATCCATCACTCATAATTCACAAGATATTTATTAGACAGACGATAATGCTCTTCAGGACTGCAGGCATCAAATGTCATCTTCGCCACCTTCAACGATTCATTCTTAACCCATTCAGAACTGAAAAAAAAATCCCACTATAATTCTAAGCTTTTAATCCTCAAACATGTGGGACCAGTTCTTAAGGGGCCCCTTCGGCCATGAAAAAAAAAGAGTACTTGAGTCAGCGTAAAAAAAAAAAGAAAACGACACCACACCCGTAGGAAGGTCAGGATGAAAAACAAACCGGATCGCTGTGATAACAGGACGAAATGAGCGAAAACCATTTTTTTTCCGTTTCTTGTTCCCTTTTTTTTAACTTGGTTTTAGAGACCCCCCGTATTTTGTTTTCGCTGGTGGGGGGGGGGGGTGTACTCATATTGTGCACGGCCGTAGTCATATGACCATAGACCCTCGCATCCCTACAATGCCGGGACGGAGCGCGTTGGGTTTTCACCAACCAGGCAGACATTGCTTGCACCAAGCGCGAAGCGCCGTGAGGTATTGGGCGAGTCGCATGGAGGGTGAGCTGCATCCTGCTAAGAACTGGACTTGCATATGGACGACAGCTTCAATGAGTTAATTTAATTTCTGGTGTGGCCACTTCCGGAGACAGCAATGGGTTTTACTACGTAACTGCCTCGCGGATGCCTTACCATATTAACACTACGTGATACGACCATCTTGTGCGGAGCAAAGGTTCTCCACCCCGCACAAATGATCTACTCGACCTCCAGCTTTGATGACCGCCAAAATAAAAATAAAAAAACGGCACCCTGGTTGTCTAGCTCACGCAGCGAGTGGAGTGTTTTGCAGCGTCGTTGCCAACCGATGCCAACCCAACCTATAAATATATCATATATTTATAGCGGGGGGGGGAATCAAATAAAAACTTGACTTATTGTTTTCTGGGATCACAACGGTCCGGTTATTCCCTCCAATATAGGGGGGGGTATCTATGATTCAGACCCGCGCATACACTCGCTTGAGTCAAGCTTGAGTCTTGAAAATATATATATATTTCGTTTTTTTTTAGAGCAGCGATTCTATTTTTGGTATAATAACACCATATCAGCACTGTTTACGGAAAACGGCATAGCTCTTCCATTTCTAATGCTGAGACCTTCGACAGACCAACATATAGCTTGTTCGTTATAGCCTCTAGGAGGTATTGGGGATCTTGGATCTGCAAGGGGGGGCAAGCATTGCTGTGTTTGCATCACGAAACGAAAGTGCTCCGCAGCAAGATTTTAATCGTTTCGGAGCTCCTGTTTGGTATCTAAACTCTGCTGTGGCCACGTAGGACGCTACGGACGGTCGAACTAGTGGCCCGGGTAGGTTCACCTAGTACGAATAGTGCTCGGCGTCCTCGTCGAAAATCTGAGTTCAAACAGTATCAGCAGCCGGAGAAACTGCCATGTTTCAAATTCGCCTTGGGTACCAGGGGTATGGCGAGTCGTTTTCGAGTAAGATACACTTTTCGGGATGAACAAATCGTCTGATCGATACGCCTTCTGAGACACAAATATTGACCATGACCTAGGCTCTGTAAAACTACTCGTCGGTCGCCAGTTTGAGCATTAGAACTGGAGAAATTTCGTTTTCCGTACGTAGGCAGTCATGAAAATGTGAAAATTGTACCAGAAATAGTACTTTCAACTGAAAACCAAAAGGATTATTTGTTTTTTATTCGCTCTTTCTTCTTACAGTTTTTTGCCCAAAGGGGCCCCTTAAGGGGCTAAGCACTACTTCAAGGGTCTGCAGGTAATCTAGAAGCAAGCAGTACACCATCCACCACCGGACTGCTTCTATCCGCACAGAAAAAAATGGGGGGAAAAGTGTTGCAATGTTGTTTTTTGCATGTTTGCAGAGGGGAGAGGATTTTGTTTGGCAGGAAAAAAATGGGTTTGGTTTGGCGAAAAAACGTTAAATAGCATATTAAAAACGT
The DNA here is from genome assembly GCA_008828725.1 of Saccharina japonica. Taxonomy (NCBI): domain Eukaryota; class Phaeophyceae; order Laminariales; family Laminariaceae; genus Saccharina; species Saccharina japonica. The sequence goes on from MEHQ01004135.1 coordinate 49,228, forward strand.
CGCTACTTGGGACGATTTAGGAGCGCGGAGGTGGCTTAGCTGGGGTCCTGATGTGGCCTTGGGGGGATGTTTCGGCAGTTTCTTGTTTTTCAGTGGTGCTGTATATCCAGCCAGATGCTTACCTACCGACCCCCTTGCACTTCCCAATTTCTAATTCTTATTCCCTCGTCGATGGAAAACATTTCTGTTTCTGGATTTTGTCCTTACTGGTTCAGCGCCATCAAAAATTGATATTTTTCACCAAAACAAAATAGCATGATGATCGTTTAGCCTATCACCACACTTCTCCGTGATCACATTTTTAACATCTTGTCTAGAATGTGATTTCCATAGCCTTCGCAAAATAAGTGTATTGAATATTGGCCATTTGGAATGTCATACGAAATCTGCCTTCGAAGGTGAATACTAAACATAAAAGACACGAAAAACAAAAAGACGCAAACGCGAATTTTCAGTTTTGCTCACGAAACGATTGATGTTCGGGGAGCTGGTGGGGGGGATGGACCCGGGCGCGGGGTGCCCGGAGTGGATCTGGCAGACGCGCGTGAAGGACGACTTTAAGGCATTCGGGGCTACGCACGGCTCTACGGACGACGAGAGATGTATCTTCGGAGTCCCGGTTTCAATTTGGACGGAAGCAGCGAAGGTGAAGGGAGGAAGGTAGTGGTACAAGGGAGTGCTGCAGGGAGCTGAGAGGTTTATGACCTCCTGGCACAAGGACGAAGAGGAGGCTAGCCGAAAACGAGCGACCAAGCGAGACAAAGAGCGCAGCAAAATAAAGAGACGACAAGAACCAACGGGACGGGAGGGGTGCGGAAGAAGGCGAATCGGCGAGGGAAGAAAGCAAGCGAGAAATGGCGGACCGAGTGGCGCGATATGTGCCGGATTGACTCTCCTGGACTGTTTGTTTGTTTTTTTCCCTCCCCCCATCGCCGCACCATTGCACCACCCCCTCGGGATGACGTGTCTGTGCTATCTCTGTGGTCTTGTTTGTTTGAGTGTTTGCTTGTACTTTTGACTTGTCTCTTTGTCTTTGTCTTTGTTTTTTCCCTTCGTTGTTTTTGACCTTTTGCAGTTACACTGCTCGCAGGCCGGGGGTACATCAGTCACACGGGACCATAGTTCCCTTCCCCTGTATCATGTCTGCGTTTATAATCGGGGTGGAGGACTCGATTTGTTTGCCTGACCGGCGTGAACCCGGCATGGAACACCCCGGCATTATAGGGGCACCAAGATAGAATCAGGGGGCGTATACCCCCGATTGGTGATGTTGACCTTTCCAGTTTTATTTTTACCTTCATATAGCGTGTAGAGGGGAGCGGAGGGCTCCAGACTATCTGTTTTTGACTGACTTTGATCGCGTTGCGGACCCTTCGGGTTCCACTTTTATTTCAGGATACCTTTTTTGGGTAACTTAGCCTGTGACCACGGGAATCGACCGCGCCAAGTGTTGGATTAGTACGGACAGATGGAGGTACTGGATGCAGAGACCGGCACGGCTTTTAATGTGAAGACAACAACAACAAAGCTCACTGGGCACCGTGGACACAAACGGGCTTTTTTGTTGGCCTCGACTCTTCAGTAAAGTATTCTGCAGACTGGAAAAAAACAGGTCTATCTTCAGAGATTGCGACCCTGTAAGTTTCAGTAATAATAACTGACCTTGGTGCGTTCAAAATATCCTTAAAATTGAATCTACCGCGTCTCAGAAATCTTCGTTTTTTTGCGTGAAACTTTGTACAAACATGCCTTGGACCACCTGGAAGCGGCTCGTTCAGAAATTTGTTTTTGGGGAAAACATGTTTTCCTACGGAAACGCCTGACTATTGTTGACCACTTTGAAGGCCTGTGATTGGTCGGGCCACATTTTCGGCGGTAGCGCCAGTTCTAGGTCCTTGAACAAGAAACTGGCGACGTCACCCTCTTCCACTATTCATGGCGGTCAGTATGATACCAAATATATGGCATTGGAGTTGCTATTGCATGCAGCATTCGTGACTGACGAAATTTTGGGTGATATGCCTGAACCAGCTCGTACACTTCCATTCAGTTCTCAAGGTTTTTGCCTTGCGTCTATTAAATGCATCGAAATATGATGTATGGAAATAGAAAATTTGGAGAGGCGTGACACTGATGACGCCATCCACCAGGCGATCCCTCTCCCAAGAAGAATCTACCGCCACCGTGATGGAAGGGCGTCGTCTCGACTTCGAAGACTGTACGGCGTGCGAGGACACATGGGACGCATTGTGCGCTGGCGTATCTTCCGTGTGCGACTTGGTTGACTACGGCTCCCCTCTTAGCACCACGGCTGCTGCGTCCGTGGATACCACGTGCGAGACCTTCGGGGGCGCGTGCTCGAGCTACGACGCCAGCGAGGCGTGCCAAGGAACAAATGGGCAATCAAAGTGTATGATTAAGATGTATCGATACTGTCGTATTCTTGTACGCTTTCAACGATCATTTAAAGTAAGTATTGATTAGTTGAGGCCTCCTGCCCCGAAGCAGGGGGGCCTTGCCCGGGATAAATCACCCCCGTGCTGAGTGCATACTCAGCGCGGTGGCGATCCCGGCCGTTGAAATCTACAAACGCAGAAACTGTAGTATTCTTGTACGCTTTCAACGATCATTCAAAGTAAGTATTGGATTAGTTGAGGCCTCCTGCCCCAGCCAGTGGTCCTACCCATACTTTCTTGGGCTCTTGAACTATCCGTTGACCATTTGTCTGGGGTTGGATAATTATTTCCTGTCCATTGTATCACCCCAAACTTACAGTACAACACCTCTACCGCGGAGTGTACGCGGAAAAGCCTTCGTGAAAGGCTGGGGAGTGGTAAATCGATGACTGCCGCGGAGTCAATGTCCCGCCGCCGTCTGGAAGCATCCGACGTGTTTCAGACAGGACACCACCGTCAAGACCTACTCGTGGTCGCCCTTATACACTTGCACGGCACTTCGTTCGTCTTCAAGCTCTTGATCTTCATGATATCGGCTACTGCCGTACCCGCTACAGATCTACCCGTGTATCGAAATTTGAACGGCCCAAACACCGAGCCCCGCTGGAACGGGCGTCTACGCGCCACATCGGGTCGGTAACAGAGACAATCGTGTCAACTGTCAGGCGTAGACGATCTACAGTAAATCTTATGTATCACAGAAAAGCGAGTTTGTGATACTGCTGTCGTTTAAAATAGCACGACGGTGTCAAGGGAAAAGTGATCGGTGTCAATCGTCTGTACGCGGGGTGGCTGTGTAGGGCCTGTCACTTATCCCACGGAAGGGGCTTGACTAGATTATAGTATAGGCGCCGTATGGTGTGACGGGTTCAGCTTCTCAAGCGAGTAACCACCGGTTAGAGCGCTCACTTTGGTCGCTCATTTCGTGTTAGACCTACAGTAGCTCCTATATCGTCTAATCAGTATAACCAAGTGTTGGTTGGGTTGCACGAACAACCTTTGCGAAGGTACGATTCGGGTGCATTCGACTATATTGAGATCCTCACGTGAGGAGCTAAACAAATAAAATAAAATATAATATTAATATGCCACTGCCACCACCTCTGAAAATTATTGCACCTTGTGTCAAGCAACTGACGGGGGGCACGGCCGCGTCACGGTATCAACCAACTCTGGGGCCCCGGCTGTTCCAGATTGGCGTGTCCGCTAAAGGGTTACACCAACGGTGGACCACGGGATAACGACCCACACACAGCCATGTGACAGCATGGTATCGATACTGTAGGTGAAAGTATCCACTTGGTTATACCCTGGCATGATATATTGCGTTTGTTCACGTTCGAGGCACACGATATCCGGCAACTCCAAATGACGTACTCACCAACTCTCGATTGTTGGGTTCGTCGTCGACGTTTGGTACAGACCATCTGGACTCTGTACGCGCTCTAGTTCACCTGGATGCGTTTCAGAGGCAGTAATCGAACGGTGGTTTCGGTGATTGCGTATTTGCAAAAGCCACAATTAGTTCGGTTTAAAATGACACTCCCAAGTACACCATGCGTCAGGTACCAAAACGCACAGCCGTGTGTGATCGGGGTGACCCCAACCCAGGAGAATCACGGCTATGTAAGCTGGGGTAGCCGTTTTCAGATATTCAAAAATATACTTTTGTCGGCCAGTTAACGCTCAGCAATAGTCGGTGTCGTCAATGTGCAGTCAGTGGTTGCTGCGGGGCTGGTCTCCCTGTTTTGTCGGAGAACTCGTCTCAGTTTGTAGGGAAAATACCGTATCTACCCCCTGCGTGTGTCAAACAAACATCAGCAAAAACTCAATAAGTAACACGCGTCGACCGCATGCCCTTCCAACGTTTCTGCGGGTTCCAACGTCGCAAGGTATCCTTACAGGGGGCTGATCCTTCCCTCCCATGCTTGTCGTTCACTCGTGGAATTAAACTTGCAGTCAGCAGCAACAAGAAGTGCACGTTTTTGGGAGTACAAGAAGTGCACGTTTTTGGGAGATACGACTCTGTGAGGTGTAACACGCCTCGGTGTGGCAATGTCCTTGTTTGAGACAACCATACCTTAATGGCAGACTATTTGTGCATCGTGTAGTCGGCGTCCCAAACACCCCCAAGCCCAGTAGGGAGTGCTACATCAATTCGCCCTGGGAAGGGCCATATTTGGGTATCGTAGGAACCTCGGGCTGCCTAAGGCCGTTTGCCATCCACTTCGACGGTACCAAGATTCGTGGTAGATACGTATACTCTCTGAATAAACCTTTGTTTCTGAACATTGACGGCCTGTGCGATGTGTCGACATGTGATAATAACTCAATGGGTGTTTAAATTAACATAATATCCTATTCCGTAGACTCCTGTTGCGTCTCGTCCACACCAAAGTGCAGTAACTAGCCGCTTGAAGAATCGGCCATCATTCCGCAATTCCTTCCGATTAAGAATAGTAGTACTGTAGGCACGATAAGCGACCCATTGGCCCTGCGGAGGAGCACCCACCATTTCGGAAGGACCCGAGAGTATGTGGTGTAACAGTAATGGCAACGAATGTTTCCCAGGGGGCGTGCCTGTGTAGGTTTCGATGTTATGGTCCCATCCATGTTCACACATAATCTTGGACAGAAACAACAGTCGCACGGGCCGCTTGTACCATAAACCATAATAGGATGCGCCCAAAAAAGCAAAAAACCACATTGTCGAACGAGCATGTCACGAGTATGCGGCTATCCACGGTAGATGAGCTGCTGTTGAAAGATTCCCGCGTTTCTTCACGGGGATGTACCCTGAGGGACGACGACGTCCTCTTTTTTCAAGCATGCCTCGAGGAATTCAGGAAAATAACATCCGAGAACTGTGAGTGCTATGCACGGTGGTTGTCTATATACCTGGGCTGTACGAAACTTACTGAAAAACATCCGGGGGGTGGCAGTTATATGTGGAAAAATCAGTTATCTGCTAGTAATGACCAGCATGCAGCTGTTAGAGGAGTTATCTACCAGTAATGAGCGCTAAACCGGTTGTCACCCACTGGGCTGCGAGCTACGGTAGAGGAGGTATACCTTTTTTTGGCTGAATCGTTTTCTGAACGATCGGGCTCCTTAACCCAAATTCGTCGTTTTTTCATTTTTTTTGTGACGAATAATATTTCACAATATACTTCTATCATGAGATGTCGCATCCGGCAGAACTTTTAGTTTCCTCCAAAACCATTTTTTCGGTGAGGTATGACGCTTAAGTGAGGAGCTCAGACAAAAATCATGGCGCACCTCTTTATCGTAGCATGCGTC